>JAAGKR010003666.1:0-71366 GCA_011419295.1 Clarias macrocephalus
ACAGTGAGAGTGTGTGATGTAACTGAATCTGCATCAGTGCCTGTGCTGCTGATAAACCTGATCAAAGGGAATCTGCTTCCCTCTGCTCTCATCTGGATCACCTCCCGACCTGCAGCAGCTGATCAAATCCCCTCTGAGTGTGTCCATCGAGTCACAGAGGTACGAGGGTTCAATGAGCCACAGAAGGAGGAGTACTTCAGGAAGAGGATCAGTGATCAGAGCCTGGCCAATAACATCATCACACACCTGAAGTCAGTAAGAAGCCTCTACATCATGTGTCACATCCCAGTCTTCTGCTGGATTTCAGCCGCTGTTCTAGAGAGAATGTTGGGTGAAGCAGAGAGTGGAGAGATCCCCAAGACTCTGACTCAAATGTACACACACTTCCTCATCATTCAGATAAACATCATAAGAGAAAAGTATCCAAAGAAGCAGGAAGATGATGGAATTATTTTTAAAATGGGACAACTGGCTTTTGAGCAGCTGGAGAAAGGGAACCTGATCTTCTATGAGGAAGACCTGAGAGAGTGTGGCATTGATGTGAGAGAAGCAGCAGTGTACTCAGGTGTGTGTACGCAGATCTTCAGAGAGGAGTTTGGGCTTCACCAAAGTAAAGTGTACTGCTTTGTTCATCTGAGCATTCAGGAACATCTCGCAGCTCTGTATGTGCACCTGATGTTAATCATGCAAGAGAGAAATGTTCAGTATCAGTTCTCTGAACGGTGGATCTCAGATGTACATAAATGTGCTGTAGAAAAGGCTTTAGAAAGTCGGACTGGACATCTGGATCTTTTCCTCCGTTTTCTGTTGGGTCTCGCCCTGAAGTCCAGTAAGAATCTCTTACAGGCCTTAGTAACACAGACAGGAAGTAATTCCCACAAAATAGAGGAAACAGTTCAGTACATTAAGATAAAAATCAGTAGAGATCTTCCTACAGATAAATCCATTAATCTGTTCTACTGCCTCAATGGACTGGATGATGATTCTCTAGTGGAGGAAATCCAATGGTACCTGAAATCTGGGAGACAAAGCGAACTCTCGTCTTCACAGTGGTCTGCTCTAGTGTTTGTGTTACTGGCATCACCACAGGAGTTGGAAGAATTTGACCTGAATAAATATATTAGTACAGAAAAGATACCAGAATCTGTTCTTCTGAAGGTGATGCCTGTGATTGCAACATCTAGAAAAGCAATGTAAGTTGAGCTGAATATAACTGTTCTATCATGTTAAAAAGAAAGAAACTAAAACCACAATTTTGACATTAAAATTATCCTAGGATTTTTTTGGGGGGGGTAATAATGGGTGTAGTTAATGCAACTAGATTATACTTATCAGTTACCTCAATTTGAGGTTATGAGGTTACTGATGACTTGTTATAAGTTATAACTTAGTATCTAAATGATAAATAAAGTTTCTTTAAATTCTGATGTATTGTAACCACAGTAACATTGATGTGTTATTTGACATGTGTCACATGTTCAGACCTCCAATGTCACCGAAATTTTGACAAGAGCCTTTGAAAATTGTTTCCATTTATGTAAACCATATAATTCCCACACACACATGGTCAGGGTAAAACAAGTCTGACTGCACAGGGGTCTTGATGATCTTGGTGATCATGACTGGACCTATAAATATAGGGGATAACTGCCGGGGATAGTCTTGAAAAAATGCCTCTCCTTAGCCTTGGGTGTAAGCTCTTAGTGAGGTCTAAGGTCGAGATGAACAGGGCCTTTCCCAGCCGGTCCACAAATAAGATATGCATAGAATTCGGATATCTAGTTAAATTGCCAGAAGTCATTACATAGAAAAATGGACCCATCAGGCTTGGGTGCGGTCACTATAGGGCAGGACCATGGGCTTGTCGATTGCTCTTTGATTCCAGTGACCCAGCATGCTTTTGACTTCAGTATTTGTGGCATGATGGTGGGCTTCCACTTTGTACCAGTACATGGACCGGCTTAGCACACGAAAGAGAGGCAAGAACCGAGATGCATGGCAATGGATCAATCTACCTTTTTTAACCTCACTTAATGATTTCATTTATTAAGTGAAAAAAGCTTTCCAAACCAACAAAGTAATTGCTCCACCCATATAAAATCATGAATGAACTGTAATTAACCACATTTTTTGGAAAGCTGAGTTCAATTTCACTTGTCCTGCCCAGGCCTGATTACTGCCAAACCTGTTGAATCAAAATAATGCTTAAATAGAACCTGTATGACAAAGTGAAGTTTGCTCACATAGAGACACACCTGGCCATGATCTAAAGAAATTCAAGCACAGATGAGTAATTGACATGCATCAGTCTGGAATGGGTTACAAAGCCATTTTAAGGGTTTCAGACTCCGGTGAATAATTGTAAGAGCAATTATCTACAAATACTTGAAAGTCCACCAGTGTTTCTATTTTCCAGATAGTTGGTTTGGGTTGGGATGTTTCAGGACAGGTGCTTTGCAAATTAATTTGATATACAGAAGCTCATTGCTTTTGTGCTTACCCGGCTGTTGAAGTCTGTATTTCACTGCTCCCACTCTTTACACTAGGTCCTTGCCAGCAGGCCAGGAATTTACAGGTAGAACCCCCGGGACTGCACAGGCTGATCATAGGCTCTCTTCTACTCAGCCTGAGCTTGTTGCATGTGCTGCCTGACAATAGGGAGAACTCGATTAATATTGATTTGCAAATCTTTAACATATTCATTTACTGACCTGAAGGGATGGCTGCTCCTTTCAGGCCTCTTTTGTACATCTAGCAGACTGCGAGCCCACCGTCCAAATAGCAGTTCATAGGGAGTGAAACTGGTAGAGGCTTGAGGAGTTTATTTTACTGCAAAGAGCATGCGCAGAATAAGCTGATCAGAGATTCCCCCACCCCTCAACCACCACTCGCTGCAGCAATCTTTTCAGCATGTGGTGGTACAGTGAGGTGCGGATCCTCTTTATCTGCAACAGCAGACACACATCAAACATTAACTTTGACTTTGGTCCATAAGGATCTCCTTCGGCAGTTCAATGCAGCTAAAGAGCACCAGTTCTCTTGCAACATTCTTTTATGTAGCTTTCCATAACGTCACTGCCTCGGGATATTGGGCAATAGCAGTACCCAACTATTTCCAATATGAATTTATGCCCTTTTGCAAATTATGGGAGGGGGCCAACAATATCCATCCCGATATGTTCAAATGGCACACTCTTAATCCACAAAAGAGTTAACAACTGCAGAAGTTTTTCATCTCTGCATGCAGCCGCAGCCAGTGGAAGCGATCATAGATTTTTTCCGATGGTATTGTTTGCTCCCATGTGCCCTCCGAATGGTATGGAATGTGCCAGGTGCATAACTGTGTCCACGCTGACATGTGGCACTACAAGGAGGTTGCACAGCTCGCCTCGTCTCAGTGTGTGGTAATATAACAATCTATGTTATATTCACACTAGGAAGTACGAGGCGGTCTGGGGCTGCTGGGGTGCGTCAGATTCACCCTTGATCCCAAACACCTGTTTCTAGTAGTGTTGGTGAGGGTTGTCCTGTGTTATAGCTGAGACAGCAAGAGAAACAGATTAGAGGGTTCATTAGCCTCATCTTCTGCCTCGTTGTCTATGTCATAATGCTTCCTCCATGCATGCTTTTCTTTGTCGGTAGTAAACCAGGCTAGTTCATAGCAGATCATGAATAATACTGGCTTTCAGATTGTATTTACCCCTGTAGTCTTTGACTACAATGCATGCAGTTGGAACCTCCCACTGATTGCCATGCTCACAGGTAACTGGCAGTGGTTCATTTAATGGTGCACTAGGCAAAACAACTGCTAGTTACCACCTACAGTACCAGTATATTGGCCAACTAGCTCAATATACTTGGGGTGTTACCACAACACACTTCCTGTGTTGAGCAGCATGGAGATCTGAGCTCCGATTACTTTAACTAAGCGTGTGGGTATCGAAGCAGGTTCCGGTAGCATGGACTCATCATGTGGTCACTCTGGCTGTGGTGGACATGGAGCTGGTTCTTTTTGACGCACAGGAAAGAAGCATGGAGGACT
This sequence comes from Clarias macrocephalus, assembly GCA_011419295.1. Taxonomy (NCBI): domain Eukaryota; kingdom Metazoa; phylum Chordata; class Actinopteri; order Siluriformes; family Clariidae; genus Clarias; species Clarias macrocephalus. The sequence goes on from JAAGKR010003666.1 coordinate 4,043, forward strand.
TTTCTCCAGCTGGCTCCACCTCTCATGGCTAACTGGCAGCTCTCGCATCATTGCCAGTTGTCGCATGCCCACTGCTTTTCACTCCTCTGGGAGGGAGCGAACCACACAGTCCATCTCAACTCTCTCCACGACCTTAAAAGATGCAAGGTAATCAGCCATTTGGGTCAGGCGATTCAGCTAAGCTCTAGGTGCACTCTGTAAGTCATATGTTCATTTGTGGAACTCAAATGTGGCTTGTGTACTGGAAGGGCCATAGCACGCAGGAATCTCCAATTTGAGTAGATGATTACGGCATCTTCATCAGAAGGGTAAAAATATGCACACTGTGCCTCAACTGTGAAGATGAAAATGCTGCTCCACTCTAATTGAGTCTAGTCTTCAGTCTTCAGGCGCCAACGTCTTTTCAAAGGTTCGTAGAAATGTTTCACTGTCATCATGCGCCATGAGATTAGTCAACAGGTGCCACTCATCTCTGTGTGGGCCGGGCAGAGGCACCTCCTTGATGCTGAAGGCATAAGAGTTCTCTAGGAGGGACTGTTGTTGAATGTTTGTTTCAAGGAGATGCCCCAGATATTTTTCTAGTGTTGTTTGCATGCATTCTCCACCAGTGTAGCGCGGTTCAACAAGGTGGAGAGAAACAGTTCAACAGTGTTCTTTGTGTACAGGTGCTTAATAAAAAGTGTTTCTTTAATGAAAGCAGTACTCAGGAGCGCTATATGAACCTTTAGTGGTGGAGCAGTGGCACCATGGGCTGGGCCACAGGTTCTACGTTTTTACTCTCAAGACTTTCTCTCCAATCAGCGGGTGGGGTCAGCTGACCATGTTTAAAGAGGATCCAGGAGTCAGGAGGTTGCCATTAAGACTGTGAATCATTCTGTCTTTTTGTGGATACATCAACATTTTTTTTGATTTCTCACCATTGGGACAGTATCAAAGGACTGTGTTTTGTCATCGTCGTGCATGTGGATTGACTCATAAAACCGGTGAGGTTGATGCAATACTCCCACACCGCCACATGCACACACTCACACAGTATACAGGACTTGGGACTATACACATAAACACCAAAATATTTTGTGTATAGTTAATAAAAGTCATATTTTGTGTACTGCAGTGTCTGTTTTGAATAATACACATTTGGGTTTGGTATCATAAGTGTTGTTTTTTTGACCTACCAGAAGTGCACGAAACTGGAAATATGTGCGAACAGCTTGATCACTCGTATGCCAAAACTGCTTTGCATGGTGAAGGAAAATCCAGTCAATAATTATGGTTTATAAGTCACAAATATGAATGCCGAGGGTCCACTGTATAGGACAGGCCCATGTAATTATCTACTGAAGCTATTTCAAATTCCTCACTGGGATATGTATAAACTATTAATTACAATATTTATGGATTATTAGTTCTAAGATACATACCTTAATAAAATAAATGACCTGATGTTAGCTAGCTTGAAAGTACTGTCTGTTACTGGTAGGCGAAATCATTTTACTGTGACATTTAAAAGGGAACGACATTTAGGAACAAACATATGTGAAATGATTGCATCCCGTATTAATGCGTCACATATTAATGCAATAAGGGACACAGCACTAAATCACTTCAATTGTTATTGTCTAACTGGTGTTTATACTTTACAATATTTGTTTGATAATTTACAATAAAAATTGTTTCTTTTTTTCCTTTGAAGTATTAGATGTGATTCAATTGGAGCAAGAAGTTGGTCATCTCTGGTCTCCGTGCTCAGCTCAGAAACCTCTAGCCTTAGACAATTACATCTGACTGTGAAAACAGTCCTGGGATAAACTAGGAGACTCAGGTGTAAAGAGTCTCTCTGCTGTACTGGAGAATCCACACTGTAAAGTAGAGACACTGTGGTAAGCTCATCCCTATCAGAGTTACAGAAAAAATAGTCATGAAATTCTTTTTCTTTAAGCAAAGTGCTGGCAACAGTGACGTGTTTGATATAGCGGGGGGGGGGGGAAGCCCTAACTCAGTATGTAATAAGCCTTTTAAAACAATTAATGAATTATGAGCAACAATAGAGAGTGGAGCATTTTTTTTATTTTATTTTAGTTTTGTTTAGTACAACTGCAAAAATATTTTAATAGTTTTTCCCCATTAAAACCAGCTGTAGTGTCTCAGAAACATTGGTTACCAGAGCCATTGTCATGAACTGGTATGACAGGCAGTTCGGGCGGATGTTATTTGCCGTGGGCATAAAAGGCAAGCATAAGTGCAGAGGGTTTTTTTTTTTCAACATAAAAGTCTTTAATTAACAACCAAAACACAAACAAAATATAGGTCTCTGGACATAGAGACACACATATCCCATCTCTTTATACACATATCGGCTTCTTTGACAAACATTGACAGACTTCTCTTAACAAATACAGACTTCTCTAGACATTAACAGACCCATTAAGCCTTTCAGACCATTTAAGCATTTCAGCCCCTGTAGGACTTACACGAGAGCTTAGGACTGACACGAAACTGGACGAGACAGGAATACTAGAGACTGGACGAGACAGGAATACTAGAGACTGAACAGGACAGGAATACTAGAGACTGGACGAGACAGTGCTAGAGACTGGACGAGACAGGGCTAGAGACGAGAAGGGGAGCACACAGGAAGCCAGGGGAGCACACAGAAGGGTAACGGGACATACTAGAGGCTGGACGGGACAGGAACACTAGAGGCGAGAAGGGGAGCACACAGGAGGCAAGAAGGGGAGCACACCGGAGGCTATGGGAACACATCGGAGACTATGGGAACACACCGGAGGCTATGGGAACACACCGGAGGCTAAGGGTACACACCGGAGGCTAAGGCAACACACCGGAGGCTAAGGCAACACACCGGAGGCTAAGGGAACTCACAGGAGGCTAACGGAACTCACAGGAGGCTAACGGAACTCACAGGAGGCTAACGGAACTCACAGGAGGCTAACAGAACACACTAGAGGCTAAGGGGAACACAAGGAATACACAGTACAGTACGCAAATAAATGAACTGACTAACCAAAAGACACACTTACACATCACACAACTTATAGAACACATCAGAGCCCAAATAACCAAACATAAGTGAAAATGAAACATAATCAAAACAAAACAGAACCAAACCAAAATACATGGCCACTGACAGTATTAATGCTCAACCCAGTTTCCCAGAACAATCAGCTATTTATAACACTAATAATGAACTAATAATAATAATGCCTTCTGGGAAACTGAGTCGATTAACAAAACCTACAAAGCAAAAACAAACATGTGCACACAGTGACCTCTAGTGGTAGTCCCTTACAGGCATATAGTGATGAAATCAGTTAGGGAGTGTTTAAAAGGTGCATGAACCTGACTACCTCTGTGTGAGAGTCTACACAATCATCTCATTTACATGATATCAGGATACAGTATGCAGTTTTTGAATGATGATTTGATTTACGTGAAAAAAGCTTTCCAAACCTACAAGGTAATTGCCCCACTCATGCAAAATCATGAATGAACTGTAATTAACCACATTTTGTGGAAAGCTGAGTTAAATTTCACTTGCCACACCCTGGCCTGATTACTACCAGACCTGTTGAATCAAGAAATCACTTAAATAGAACCTGTCTGACAAAGTGGAGCACATTCACAAAGCAAGGCATCATGCCATGATCTAGAGAAATTCAAGCACAGATTAGAAATTGACATGTATCAGCCTGGAATGGGTTACAAAGCCATTTTTAAGAGTTTCAAACTCCTAATAATTGTAAAAGCAATTATCTACAAATAGAGAAAACTTGAAACTGTCCACCAAGGTGCTTAGGTGAAGGCAATTTTTTTAGCTATTGGAAACCGTGCCCTTCAGGATATTGTAGTCAAGGCAATTACCAATATCCCTAGTTAAATCCAGTGTTAAATAAAAGTGAGCTGTACCTAACCAGCTAAGCAGTTTACCAGTATTATGTATTAGGTATTGCTTCAAATTTAGACAATAAAAAGTTTTTTGATAGTCACCACAGAATCAGACCGACCCTTGGTGACCTCTGTGTGGGGCCAGGAAAGGGAATGTTCATGTGCCTGGATTTGGAGGGAGGCAGGGAAGGATGGGGATGTGAGTGAGGGAATTGGGAAGACGTTACTCCTACTTCTGGCAGATGGTCTTCAGCCAATCGTGTTACTTCATCAAGCAACACTGCTTGATTACACTGTTTCATCAGCACTGGCTAGCCTTTCAGTGACCACCTGCTTTTGAGTTTCACTTTCAATCCTATTCCCACATTTTTTTTAACCCATTCACACCCACTATTTAATTTCTGCTTTCACCAGAGAACAGCGGTGATTATACTTTGTGAGAGGTACACATCATCTTCACAAGTTGACCAGGATAAAATTCTGTAGTTAAAGAGTGTGTCTGTCAGGGATTACCCCTAGAGGGCGCCAAAGCGCCCAGCGACTTCCTTTTGGTTTTCTGTTTTCTTTGTGTTTTTTGTCAGTGTAAAACTTCATGTCCCAGAATGCACCTCGGTCAGGTGATGGGAGCGCTCACCTGAACCAAGGTTGCTCATTAATTTGATTATAAATGTTCTTGAGTTTCACCAGGTTAGGTCTTGCATCAGTTGGATTAGGGTTGCTGTTCATTTTGGGTTTTGGCTGTCTAAAGTTAAGTGGTTTGTTTGTTTTCCTGTTAAGTTCTGTTTATTCTCCTAACCTTATGTATATTCTCCTAGCTCCAGGTTTTCCTAGTTCCATGTTTTTCCTAGCCCTTTTGTTAGCTCCTAGCCCTTTTGTTAGCTCCTAGCCTTTGTGTAGCCGCTATCCTCATGTTATCTCCTAGTCTGTCACGTATGGTTTATCTCCTGGTTAAGTTCCTTTTCTGTTTCCCTTGTGTTTTTGTCCATTAAAAGACTTTTCACCCGCACGTCACCTCTGCACATATGCCTCTTCTTATACCCACGAACAGCCACCGTTACAGTGTCATTGTGCCTCTCTTCAGGTTTTATTATTGTGGTGTCTCAGATGAAAGCTGTGCTGCTCTGACTTCAGCTCTGAGATCAAACCCCTCACACCTGAGAGAACTGGATCTGACTAGGAATAATGTAGGAGACTCAGGAGTGAAGCGTCTCTGTGCTGTACTGGAGAATCCTGACTGTAAACTGGAGACACTGAGGTACAGTAATATCATGTCTCTGAGAGTCACATGACCTGCTACCAATTAAGACACATTCTCTAATAGTGAGACTGAAGCAGGTTTATCAGTATCCTGTAGTCATCTCTGGTAGACATAAATCTGACAATCAGCCTCTCTCTCTCTCTCTCTCTCTCTCTCTCTCTCTGTCTGATTACACTCCACAGTCAGTCTGCTGTTTTCTTTAGTTTCAGTTGCTGATAATATATTATCACTCACCATACAGTAGATGGGTAGACTAGATATAACATTCAGGATAATCATTTGTTACATTGTTAAAATATTACTGATTTTACTAACACATCATTGAAGTCTTAAACTAGGTAAAAATGTGTTGAGAGTGTGTCATTGTGCCTCTCTACAGGTTGTGTAAATGTGGTGTCTCAGATGGAGGCTGTGCTGCTCTGACTTCAGCTGAGATCAAACCCCTCACACCTGAGTAAACTGGATCTGTTAGGGAATAATGTAGGAGACTCAGGAGTGAACCTGCTTTCTTCTCTTAATAATGATGAACATTATAAGCTACAGACCCTGAGGTGAGTAACAATCTTTTAGTATATAGTTCCAATAAATATCACATTGCCATATTAAGAAAATAAAATCTCTACCTCCACACCGTGTCTTCTGTCATTCCTGTAAAATTCACCTCAGCTTGTTCTTATATATATATATTTTTTTTTTACACTTTCCTTATTGTGATTTTTGCTTTGTCTTTTGTATGATCTGTGAACTGTATGATCTGCAGGAACATGACAATTTTATTGTTGTGATTATCTGTCCATCTATCTAAGCTATGTGCTCTCTGTAAGCTCATTTACACTGAACTTCTATGGAAATATTTAATAAACAGGCTTTAAATATTTATAGTTTATATACTGATGGTGGTCACTGCAAGTTATTCTGTAAATTCCTAATACATTATTTATTATGAAATGTAGTTTAGTTTTGATGAGCTACAGTATATTTTGTCTGCTTATGTAATTAGTACTTTTTGGCATTATGATTTATTTTATTTTATTCCCACTTAAACATTATAGCTATTTTGCCGGTTACATAACTAAAATAATTTCATATTTTAGTACTTGAAAAATTACATAAATACTTTTTGAGTAAATACAATGTTGTCATGTGTAACATGTATAAATTTAGTTTTTTATTATTGTTGTTTATTATTAAATGAACCAAAATTAACCCCTTTCCACATACACGCAGTCAACATTTTCAAACTATTGTGAGGTGAAGTAATTAACTCTCATTATCTTTTCACAGATAAAAAAAAAAAAAAAATCACATCTTTACATGGGTGAAATTATTGCCTGCATCAAGTATCGAAATCGGTTAAGGAGATTTGAAATGACTTTTATTGGGTTAGAAGCTATCCATAACATTATTAAAACCTTATAAGGACTGTAATGAACCTTTATCATGGTGGCAGAAATGTGGCCAGAAAAAAACAAAAACATTCAAAAAAACATGAATTTTTATTTTAAAAAATGCATGGTGGTAAAAAAAAAAAAAAAAAAAAAAACATAAAAAATCAGCAAAGCATAATTATGGATGTGTGTTTATCTGGGATGACCTTCAGTGCTTCGAATCTTATTATTCTTAAGAAGAAAAGAAGCAGTGGTAGATTACACGGTTAAGACCCCAGCACTGCCCCAGAGCCCTTATTATTGTCTGACCCTTCACTCTGACATGCAGCAAAAATCTTTTTATTGTGCTGAAAGATACAGGTGACAAATAATTGAGCAGTTTTAGGAAGAATACACAAGCGAACTTATTTAGTGATGTTTTTCATCCGACACTGTTTGAGTGTGTGTGTGTCTACGCTTTATTTTAGCCGAGGTGATCATTTAGCGTTTGTCCCCCCATTTGGCTTCAGCCTGTACCGTATACTATAGTCTCAGCAGCTGTTCCTGTGGTTATCCCACCTGTTCAGGACAACCTACTGTAGCTTAACCTTGATGAGTCTGTAAAAACTCTACACTGTACATTTACAGTATATTACTGGCAGCACAGCTGAGTTTCTGGATATTTCTTATTCGTAAAGACCTATTGTATTGGATATTCTGTTGTTAGCAATAACTTTTATTGCTACATAAAAATGAGTCGTATAGTCTGCATATAATCATCACCCTGGATTACAGTTTAGTGGTAAAGTCCTCATTATTATTTAGAACATTCATATTGTACAAAACTACAGTATAATCTATTAGGCTGTTGTGTAACTAAACAGATGCTCTCCGGCACGACGTCTCCCTGTTAGTAGTAAAGTATTAAGTTATGCTGTATGGCAAAAGCATGGAGCCAGTTCTCATAATTACTGAGTTCAAGTTGTTTATTTCACAACCTTTGTTTTCAACCAGTGTACGAAAAAAAAAAAAAAAAAAAGCACACAGTTATGCAAAATCCATAGACAAACACTGACAGGAGAAACGAAGCGCTTTGTGATTCGACACATTACTGTCATATGAAACCACTTTTGCCACAGGTGAGGTTATACAACTCCTGCGCTGCTCGTTCTGTCCCAGGCGACTGTACAGTAAGTGGTGGTGTTGTGAAATGTAAAATTCGAATCGAAATTATTGAACCCTCAGTTTTAGCATTTTAATTAAGAAACTTAGTGTCTGAAGTCTTTGTTCTGAATAGTTTAGCTTTTTGAAATTAGTGAAATTAGTTTTTAAATTTGAGCAATAATTCAGCTTAACATATTTGATAAATTCCTCAACATACATTTTTTTATTCACACTGAATGCAGTCATTTATACTGAAAGCAAGAGGGTTTCAGTAGTTATTATTATTATTATTATTAATAATATTTTTTTTCATTTATTTTATTTATTTATTTATTTATTTTTCATTTTTACACGTTGCACAAATATGGACACTTCATAAGCACGTTATGGACATTACTCATCTGTACACACATCTGCACATAACCCAGACATTCATGGACATTATACATTTGCTCATTCAAGCACACTTGCACTCACCCTGAACTTCCATTTTACTTTTGCTTTTCGCAGACTCTGGACGTTTATGGACATTGTACTGTACATCTACACACTGATGCACATTTGCACACTCCCAGGACATTTCCACGTAAACTCTATTTCATCCAGTTCTGTAGAACAAAGTTTACATTCTAGCCGATTATAGGTCTCTATATGTTCTATATTTGTTTTTTTTCTATAGATAAAGTTTTTCTATACTTCTTCTTATTCTATTCCATAATTCATTTCTTCTTGTAAATCGTTCTCTCTTTTTTTAATTTTAAGGTCACCGGCGGTCGTATAAGCATTTCACTGCGTATCGTACTGTGTATGACTGTGTACATGACAAATAACATTTTAATTAGATTTTGAATTTGATTTCATTTATTAAGACAAGAACATCACTAAGTCTAAAGTAACTAAGTACAATGAGATACAATGGTGAGTTTATCCTCTCAGTAAGCCATGACTGCTGTCGTAACCTAATAGTCAAGTCATAGGGTCCCTAACTTAATCTTTAATTACAATTATGAAGTAACAAAAACAAAGTTAATGGATTTGTTAATGGAACAAAGTGGAACTTGGCAGTTGTGGGCATCCTGGGTGATTTTTCACAGTCTTGTTTCACAGGCTGCTTCCAGTAGGGGGAGCCACCCAGTACTGTACGTAGATCTCCAGATTCACACATTTAATCTGGCTCAGGTTTTGCGCTAGATGACCTTTGACACAAATGTTCCGAATTTATTGGATCTTGAAATTGGCATCCTGGGTGCATTGGCTGGATTTTCCTATTTTCCTATTTGGATGAGTTCAGTACTTGAGTTCTTCAACACCAACTGTGCCAACTTGGAACATGATCAATTTCATTATGGTTCATTCAATTACATTTTTGAGTGTGTGACTTTTTTTTTCCCCCTCCGCAATGTATTATCTACAATTCCATCCAGGTTCTCTGGCTAATTGGTGGCTTTAAATTGTGATTGAGTTTAAATTGTGGGTGAGTGGGTGGGTGGGTGAGTGGGTGGGTGAGTGGGTGAGTGAGTGGGTGAGTGAGTGGGTGAGTGAGTGGGTGAGTGGGTGAGTGGGTGGGTGAGTGGGTGGGTGGGTGGGTGGGTGAGTGGGTGGGTGGGTGGGTGGGTGAGTGGGTTGGTTCATCAGACACCTTAAACATTTCTCTCCATTGATGAAGTCAAAATTCCCCTGAGACCGTTCCTTCAATTCAGGACACATTTACAGAAAAACAAGTCTAATAGTAATGTCTAGAAAATATGCTTGACAGATTATGACAACTAGTTCAACCATTTTTCAGGCAATGTTGAAAACAATAAACTAATGCCTTGGAGGTAGGATTATTCACCAGAGCAGTATAATCCATTTTGATTATCATGACATAAGCGACTGATAATGTAAGACGCAGTAGACAGTTATGCATAATCATTAGCATTAATGCACAAAAGCATTTTACATTTGTTCAAAAGAATGAGGAACATTTGTGCAAGTTTTTTTTTTTTTTTTTTTTTTTAGGAATTTCATGTTTGGACTTAGAAATGAACCAAAGTGACTGAGATAAACTGTAAAAAAAACAGCTACTGCAACGCCAATCTTGACCACCAGGTGGCGGTAGTAGATAACAACAATTTTTATAGCACTCCCTCCCAGTTTTAAAATGAACAGCAGAGATTTTAATGTGTAACAATCTGGTTTATTTGATAGAAGTTGATGTTTGTCATGCGCAATTGAGATATATACATGTCACCCTTAAATCACTAAAATAAAACACCCTACACATAATACAGGAAACTGTACAATATAACCACACCGTGTACAAAGAACAAAGCGAGATTAATTGGATTTGTGAATCAACATATCAACAGGGGAGGAAATTGATTCATTCATTCAATCAGCCAGTTTCACTGTTCATACTCAAAAAGGCAACACATCAGGGTTGATTTTGGAGATCATTTTGTCCCAGCTGCATTTCTACCCATTATGAGAGAATAAAAGGCACACAGGAGGTGCTGGGAAAGTGGATGCCGAATTAGAGATAATACTTTAACCATTTCACACTGGCATATTCTGCCCACTCGCTCTCGCCAATGCATTGTACAGTAATAGTGAAAGAACACTAAAGACACCTACATTTTTAGCCTTTCTGCATTTATAACTACAGATTTTGACAACCAAAGAAGACCAGTCGAATCTTCTTTAGCCAATCAGCAATATTTCTCTCATTATTATTATTATTATTATTATTATTATTATTATTATTATTATTATTATTGCTCTTTACCTTGTTAAAAGGTTACATTGGAATTTCCCGAGTATTTTAGAGTATTATTTTGGGCATTGGTGGCTCAGAGATCTGGTTTCTTGCCTGCCATGCACGAGGCCCAGGTTCAATTCCCACCCAGTGCCCAAACCCCAGCCACTTGATACAGTGCTGGTCACAAGCCAGATAAAATGGAGAGTTGCGTCAGGAAGGGCATCCGGTGTAGAACCAATGCCAGGTTGTGTGCGGAACAAATGGATGAGGAGTTTTGCAAATTAATAATTTTATTTTTCTATGTACTGTAGGTGGATCAAAAATATTGGTATTCAAAAAAGTGTCTAAGATTACATACGCATCTGGGAAGTCAACACTGCATTGGTTAACATTATCACGCTAAGACCGGGCTGGTTATGTTCAAATATGGATGCATACAAATAAAAAATTAAAAAATGTAAAAAACATCCAGATGTGCTTTATAAATAAAATACAGGACACAATAATTGCCTCTGCAATCATGCTTCCCTGTTGACCGTCACAGGGAAGCAGCAACAAAACTTACTCACCAATCACCAGCACCTCAGATTAGAGCCGTTACGAAGGTTTTACAGAGCATAAGCAACAGACACATCTCAAGATCAGCTGTTCGAAGGACATTATTGCACATTTTGGACGTCTTCATCATTGTTTTACAATGTAGAAAGGATTAAAAATCAGGAACGAGCATGAAATTAGAAGGCGAGTCGAAACTTTTGACTGGCATGTTTGTACTTCAGAACATTAGGTTTAGGATTATGAAATTCTAGATGGTTTATGGTGCAGTCATAGCATAGTGTAGTTACTTCCATCACAGTATATAGTGCAGTTATATTGTTTTGTGCTGCCATTATAGCATAGTATAGAGTATTGTTAGTACTGTGGTAGTGTTCTGTTGTAATGTAGTATAGAGGAAGTATATTATGGTGTAGTGTTATTATATTATACAGTATTGTAGTAGAAGGTAGTTCAATGTAGTGTCGCATTTTATTGCAATGTAGTATAATGTAGTTACTGTATGTTATACTGTATTGTAGTGTAGGATTGTGTATAGTTATACTGTAGTGTCGTTTTGTTCTATTGTAGTAGGATGTAGCTATATTATTAGTATATTACAGTGTAGTTATCTTATAATGTACAGTAGTGTAGTGTGGTGTAGTGAAGTGCAGTGTAGTGGTTACAGTATATTGTAGTGTAGTATATATATTATACTGTAGAATAGTGCTGTATAGTACAGTGTAATTATATTAGACTTTAATGTAATGTGATATAATGTTTATTATAGTGTAGCTTTCAACAATATAGTGTAATTATATTATGTCTTAGTGTAGTGTAGTATATCATAGTATAGATATATTATAGTATACTGTTGTATAGAGTAATTATATTATATTATATTATATCTTAGTGTAGTATAGTATAGCGTAGTGTACAGTAGTTATATTATACTGCAGTATAATGCTGTGGTGTAGTTTAATGGTTATATTATAGTGCAGCGTTCTATTATAGTTTAGTATAGTGTAGTTGTATTATAGTGCTGTGTACAGTAGTATAGAATAATTATAATACACTTCAGTGTAGTGTAGTATTGTATGGTATGGTGTAATTATAGTATTCTTTAGTGTAGTGTAGTTTAGTATAGTTATATTATAGTGAAGTGCTGTATAGTGTAATTATATACTACTTATTGTATTATAGTTATATTGTAGTTATAGTTTAGTGTAGTTATATTGTGTTTTAGTGTAGTGTATAAGTGTAGGGTAGGGTGTTGTTCTATTGTAGTATAATGTACCTACATTATACATTAGTGTAATGCTGTAGTGTAGTGTAAAGGTTATATTATAGCGCAGTATTCTATTGTAGTTTAGTATAGTGTAGTTATATTATAGTGTAGTGCTGTATACAGTGGTATATAGTGTAATTATATTAAAGTATAGTGCTGAATAGTATGGTGTTATTATATTATTCTTTAGTGTAGTGTAGTTTAGGGTAGTTATATTATAGTGTAGTGCTGTATAGTATGATTTCAGTATATAATACTTGTATCTATATTATACTGTAGTGTAATGCTGTAGTGTGGTGTAATGGTGATATTACAGTCTAGTGTGCTGTTGTAGTGTAGTATAGTATAATGTATCTATATTACACTGTAGTGTAATGCTGTAGTGTGGTGTAATGGTGATATTACAGTGTAGTGTGCTGTTGTAGTGTAGTGTAGGTATAATGTATCTATATTACACTGTAGTGTAATGCTGTAGTGTGGTGTAATGGTGATATTACAGTGTAGTGTGCTGTTGTAGTGTAGTGTGGGTATAATGTATCTATATTACACTGTAGTGTAATGCTGTAGTGTGGTGTAATGGTGATATTACAGTGTAGTGTGCTGTTGTAGTGTAGTGTAGTGTAGTATAGTATAATGTATCTATATTACACTGTAGTGTAATGCTGTAGTGTGGTGTAATGGTGATATTACAGTGTAGTGTGCTGTTGTAGTGTAGTATAGTATAATGTATCTATATTACACTGTAGTGTAATGCTGTAGTGTGGTGTAATGGTGATATTACAGTCTAGTGTGCTGTTGTAGTGTAGTGTGGTATAATGTATCTATATTACACTGTAGTGTAATGCTGTAGTGTGGTGTAATGGTGATATTACAGTGTAGTGTGCTGTTGTAGTGTAGTGTAGTATAATGTATCTATATTACACTGTAGTGTAATGCTGTAGTGTGGTGTAATGGTGATATTACAGTGTAGTGTGCTGTTATAGTGTAGTATAGTATAATGTATCTATATTACACTGTAGTGTAATGCTGTAGTGTGGTGTAATGGTGATATTACAGTCTAGTGTGCTGTTGTAGTGTAGTGTGGTATAATGTATCTATATTACACTGTAGTGTAATGCTGTAGTGTGGTGTAATGGTGATATTACAGTGTAGTGTGCTGTTGTAGTGTAGTGTGGTATAATGTATCTATATTACACTGTAGTGTAATGCTGTAGTGTGGTGTAATGGTGATATTACAGTCTAGTGTGCTGTTGTAGTGTAGTGTAGTGTAGTATAATGTATCTATATTATACTTTAGTGTAATGCTGTAGTGTGGTGTAATGGTGATATTACAGTGTAGTGTGCTGTTGTAGTGTAGTGTAGTATAATGTATCTATATTATACTGTAGTGTAATGCTGTAGTGTGGTGTAATGGTGATATTACAGTGTAGTGTGCTGTTGTAGTGTAGTGTAGTATAATGTATCTATATTACACTGTAGTGTAATGCTGTAGTGTGGTGTAATGGTGATATTACAGTGTAGTGTGCTGTTGTAGTGTAGTGTAGTATAATGTATCTATATTATACTGTAGTGTAATGCTGTAGTGTGGTGTAATGGTGATATTACAGTCTAGTGTGCTGTTGTAGTGTAGTATAGTATAATGTATCTATATTATACTTTAGTGTAATGCTGTAGTGTGGTGTAATGGTGATATTACAGTGTAGTGTGCTGTTGTAGTGTAGTGTAGTATAATGTATCTATATTATACTGTAGTGTAATGCTGTAGTGTGGTGTAATGGTGATATTACAGTGTAGTGTGCTGTTGTAGTGTAGTGTAGTATGATGTAGCTACATGTGAGTGTATCTCTAGTGTTATATTTTAGTACAGCACACTGAGGTAACTGTTGACACGCGCCATTCATAAGGCTGAATAGCAGCGCGAGGGAGCGGGTGGGCGTGGTTGCCTGGCAGCGGCGGTGACGCGGGGGCGTGGCCTGCTGCCTGTGGCGGTGCTATGGCGGGTCGGGGTTAGTTAACCGCACCGCGGAAGTGTGGAGCTGCGGCGGTGTTAGCGGCGGGCTTCACCATTGTGTGTGTGTACACACTCGGACTGCTGGGAGAGAGAGAGATAGAGAGAGACACGCTGTTTTTATCGGTGCAGATTAAACGGCAGGAATCGCTGTGAACTCACCGGGTTTTTTCCCCCATGAGCTGAACGGATTGAGGTGGGCGCGCCCGAGACAGAGAGAGAGAGAGAGAGAGAGGTGGGATGCGAGCCTAGGCTACTTGTCGCTCTTCTCCTCCGTGGATGTTCATTGTGTTTTTTTTTTGTTTGTTTTTTTTTAAAGGATGCATTTGATACTGAACGAGATGCTCAGGTGCATGGACTGATGTGATGCTGCATTCTGCATCTGTTTAGATGAAACCTGTTTTTTTTTTTTTTTTTGATGAAGAAAAGCATCTTATATTCCAAAGAAACAAACAAAAACATAATACAATGCTGAGCGGACCGAGCAGTGCATCTGGACAATCTTGTCATGTGTTGATTTAAAAGCCAGCAGCACCAGAAAGTGACACTGACGATGCAGGTTTGTTTTATAAAATCTCTAATTTTCCTTGCATCCCTCGTGGCTCTGGCACACGGGGATGATGTGCACGCCAAGGCGTCCGGCGCCATGCGGTATCCCAGGAGACGAGCCACAGGTCCGGATCACCGGACCCCCATACAGGATCCCAAGGTGCCATTATTTCTGAGCAAGGGGAAGGGGAACGGTACACATTTCAGACGAGGATGCAACACTAAAAAGTCCGGGTGTTACTTTGTGTCGCACGGCCATGGCGACAGGGCGGTGCACGGTCCGTACAAGATATGGAGGAGGTTCAGTGAACACGAGAGGAACCACCGGCACAGAAGGGGCGCGAAGGAACACCACAAGAAACTGGCATGGGAAACGAAGAAGGGAGCAGCCACGGGGAATAAGATGTCTGCAAACGCCCTCGCTTCGTCCCTAACATGGTGGGAACCCATGCCCAAGCCGCTGCCCCTCGCCTCCACAGATTTCCCTTTCGATATAACCAAGCACGTGGAGTTTCACACCTGGCGCATGGCCCCGGATAACCCGTGGGACGCCACACCTATGACCCCTCCGTACCCTGAGGATGAGGAGAACGAGTATTTCCCCAACCCTTTCTACCCGGTTACGAGCGAGACCTACACAGCCTACGCCATCACGTGTTTCTCGGTCCTCATTTTCGTCATAGGGATCGTCGGAAATGTGGCGGTCATGTGCATTGTGTGCCATAACTATTACATGAGGAGCATCTCCAACGCCCTTCTGGCCAACCTGGCTGTTTGGGATCTGGCCGTGTTGTTGATCTGCATGCCCCTTGTGGTGTTCTACGAGCTGACTAAAACCTATCTACTCGGCCACTTCACCTGTAAAGTTATCCCTTATATTGAGGTAATTGAGCATGACAAACCGTAATACGGTGATTCATCCCCTCGTTTGTTTAAACGCTTATTCATCATGTTGAAAAGTAATAGAACTGTGAATGTGCAATGCAAAATGAGAGCATCCAGGTCTGAGCTTGAGAAACACTGATCTAAATTACAGTGTATACAAAACTATACTCTTGCAGCAACCCTAAACAAATAGATCATCCTTTTATGTGTATTTGTTTAGTACAATTATCAGATATTAAACTACAGCACCACGTTTAAAAAGAAACACTGCAGTATTCACAGACGAGAAAGAGCATCTACTGTACAGCATGTCTAGCGTCTGGTCATATCCTCATATCCTCATGCAGACACACACCCAGAAAATCTGGGTTGCGCGGATCTTTTATGACCTTGACATACAATACAGTAGACCTTCTAGTTCGAACAGAGGGTCAGTTTTAACTAATTATCTTCTTTTCCTCATTGTGAAACATATTCATGGCCACGTTTTGTGCAAACTGGAACAGGTTTTCTTCCTTCAACTCTGCCCTGTTTTCCTGATACCTGTTACCCAGTTTCCTTCCTAAGCTGTGAGTCCTAGACATGCCCTTTGGCACACCCATATGACTTTTGTTCCCTCTTCATGCCACTCTCGCATAAAGCCAACATTTTTCCTCCAGACAGCTTCTGTTCCTTAAGAGGTCCTCTTGGTTACTCTCTGACTACCATCGTCTTTCCCCGGTTGCTAAGTTTTAGTGTTGCATTTTAATTAGACATGTTCTTTAACAAACTCTGGGCCTTCCAGGAACATGTGTAATTATGCTGACATCACATGAGGCTTAATTATGAACAGGTGCCTCCGTTCAAGTAATTATGTCATGTCTGATCTGATGTCAGCTTGTCACTAATGGAGGGGTTTGACAGAAATGAGAAGGAATACTCATAGAGTCACAACTTTTTTCTTCTTTTTAATGTAAACTGGTTTATATACACCAAATACAAGAACGCTGATCATTTGGTTAATGTATCAGAACTGAGGTTGTTCCATGCTGTGATGATTTCCTCAATCAATGCAGCGATTGTTCTGGGGAAAAAAGTCGAGTGGTTTAGTTCTGGTCCATTTTTTATCGTAAGTAAGTTTTGGAGCCCCCGTTTGTGAAATAATAAGAAAAATATTACTATAACATCATATCTTAGTGGTTTGCTCTATGGCCTTGCACCTCCGGGGTGCAGGTTCGATTCCCATCTCAGGTCTGTGTCCATGGAGTTTGTATGTTCTGTCTGTGCTTGCTGGGTTTCCTCCAGATACTCCAGTTTCCTCCCACAGTTCAATGACATTGGACACATTGGGGTTGAATGAGCATACATAGCATTTATACTGTGCGGATATTTTGAGATACTGTACTACCAAGCTGAGGAAAGATTTAGCCCAGTGCTTTGGGTAAGAAGGGCAGTTGTAAGAGAACTGTTCAATAATCCAGCTATAGAATTGAAGTAGTTGTTGTGGCGTAATCAGACCTACTGTACATTGATCTATTTCGTCTTCAATTTTTTTTTTATTAGGCTAATCGGCATTCCCAAATTGCCCATAGTGTGTGAATGAGCGTGTGAGTGTGTGTATGTAAGTGTGCCCTGCAACAGATTGGCACCCCGTCCAGGGTGTACGCCACCTCGAGCCCTAAGTATCCTGGGATAAGCTCTAGGCCCCCTGCAGTTTTACCCAGAGTGATAAAATGATTATTAAACACATACACTGTGCATCTAAAATAATGTAATTGTGAAAAGGGACTATTCTAGCTAGATTTGTTACATGTACAGTGAAATATTTTAAGCCTTTTTTTGGTTTAATTTTGTTGATAACAGCTTGTAGTTCATAAAAAATACAGAAATGTCCAGGATCTTTTGTTTGTTTATGCACTTAATACTTAGCACAAATTAATACATCAAACATGCATGGCAAGGAGACGACCTGCACGTGGCACTGCTGAGGCATTATTTAAGACCAGGATGCTTTGAAGGCAGCCTTCAGCTCATCTGTATTGGAGGGTCGAGTGTTTCTGACCTTCTTCTTGTCCAGAAATGCTCTATGGGTTCAGGTCAGGAGAGGTGTTGGCCAGTCAAGCACAGTAATTTCATGGTCAACACTGAATACCAGAATGAGGGAGCGGGTGGGCGTGGTTGCCTGGCAATGGCGGTGACGCAGGGGCGTGGTCTGCTCCCTGCCAGTCAGGCGTAGTTTTGGCACTGTGGGCAAGTGCTGAGTCCTGCAGGAAATGGAAATCAACATCTCCATAAAGCTTGTTAACAGATGGAACCATGACGTGCGCTAAAATCTCCTGGTAGTTGGCTGTGTTGACTTTAGACTCGATATGATATAATAACATGATGATACTGTATGTCTCCACAAATTATCACTGACAGTGGAAGCGTCCCATAAGACTTCTCCACTCTTATCATTCTATGCCTCTCCACTCTTCCTCCAGACTCATTCATTTCCAAATGAAATTTACTTTAATCTCAAAAAGGACTTTGTACCATGAGCAGTGGTTCATTTTTTTTTATCCTTAAACCAGGTAAGATCCTTCTGATGTTGTCTCTGGTTCAGGAGTGGCTTAATACTAGGAATGAAACAGATGTAGCTTATTTTCTATAGATGTTGGTGAGTGGTGGCTTCAGCCTCAGTCCAGTCCTTGTGAAGCTCTCCCAAGGTCTTGGATTTGCAGATTTTCTTACCACACTTTTCCCTTCCAGTCAACTTTGTATGACTCAGAACAGCAAGTTCTTTCAGTGATGACACGCAGTGATGACAATCCTTGCGGAGGTTGTTGATGATCAGTCAGCAGGCTTTCCATGATTAGGGTTGAGTGCATTAAACTAGAATGAGCATACATGGCATTTCTACAGTTTCAATTGTAATACAGTACTACTAAGCTGAGGAACGATTTAGCCCAGTGTTTGGTTAAAAAGGGCAATTGTAAGAGAACTGTTCAAAAATCCAGCTATAGAACTGAAGTAGTTGTGGCGTAATCGAACCTAAGTTGATCTATTTCGTCTAAATATGATGTTTGGCATGTCCCAAATACATCCCAACAGCAAGGTAGGTAACAGCAAGCAAACTATATACAAGAACCCCGGTCCACCCTGGCAGGCGTGTGCATTTAGGTGAAAATATCTGTTCTAACACAACAATAAGCTAAAGCACAGGACAAAACTGCAGAGGAAACACTTGAAAATGAAAGGGTTGTGTTTTGGAATGGCTGAGTCAAACCCCAAGCTTAAAGTCAATTAAAATCAGTGGCATGACCTGAAAATTGTTGTCCATCTTATTATAGGGCCAGTGGTGCGAGGCTCAGAGGGCTAAGGCCCTGAGTTGCGGTTTGATTCCCAGATCGGCCAGGTTGCCATTGTTGGGCCCTTGAGCAAGGCCCTTAACCCTATATGCTCCAGGGGCTCTGTATCATGGCTGACCCTGCGCTCTGACTCCAGTTACACTGGGATATGCGAAGAAGGAATTTCACTGTGCTATAATGTATATGTGACAAATAATACATTACTAAAGTTTACTTTAGAGAAAATGTGGATTGATATGTGGAAGAAAATGTCTAAATCAGAATGTGAATAGATGACAGAGACAAATCCCGGACATTTCAAATCTTTAATTGCTGATTAATAACATCTAAATACTTTTAGAATACCCGCTGTGAATTCCAAACTTAAGGCCTTTATTAGGCATGTATTCAGAGGAAAAAGAAAAATCATCATTGGCCATTGACTATTTTCCAAGGCACTGTATGTGGGTTTGTGTGAACACAATTTTAAAAGTAAAAGTCACAGTTAAACTCTAAGTGAAAAATTTCAGTCTTGATATTTGCGTATCACCATATTGTCCAGCTCTACACTCACGTCTGCACAAAATAAATCTTCCCTAATGAAGACAGCTTGAGCTGTTCTAAGCATTTTTCCTCAGATGTGCATCTTGTACGGTGAAATCCAGTTTCTGCCAGGAAAAACAATTTGGTTCCAACTGAGAGTAAGACTTGAAATCACATGTATTAGTTTGCATTATGAGAAATCCCACCGCCGCTAAGGCACATGAGACGCTTTGTCAGTAAACTCTGCCTATTTGTCAGCTAACGCTCAGACGTGGAACGGCCCACTGCCTCATTTCATTCAGCTCATGAAAGCTTGCAGAAAAATAATGCTGAAACTGCCCAATGGCGTCCTGTATAAGCATCCATAAATATTTAAACATTGACAACGTCTGTTTGTTTAACCACAGTATATTGGAGTGAAAATTAGATCATGTCAATTTGTTCGAAATGTAGGCTTTAACTTTTGGGAATTTACATACAGATTGGGTGAATGATGTAGGACTTGTCGCACTATGTGCTGTTAGACTTATTGATGGGCCAGCAATAATGGGACAAACTGACATAATGATGGAATAAATTGCTGTTTTAAATTCTTGGCTGCAGTAAATGACTGTCTGAAGTCTGTAAGGCATAGACACGAACAGACTCTGGGTTTCTTCCATCGTGATGCTGTGCCAGGCCTTTACTGCAGATCCTGTTTCACTGTTCCCCCCCAGCAAGTCAAATGCAGCTCAACTGGATGCTGGTCAGGTGACTGACTTGGCCACTGGAGAACAAACAGTGTGGCCAGATTTTGTCACTTTTAGACTTTTTCATGATATTGATTAAAAAACAACCCATCAAAAAATCCTGTTAGCGTTGAACATTTATTCCCCCCAAAACTACCAGTGTTTCCTAAAACAAATCAGTAAACACCCCTATTTCCCAGCGACCAATCACTGATCACCATGGTTCCCTAACAATAAGTAACCATCTCGGTTACCACACCACTCGTTGCTTTCTTGGAGAACAAATAATTGTAAAAAATCATTTAAATTAATTTTGACACATGACATCATCTAGTGACTTCTAGTGACATTTTGAGGCTTTATAGTTACATTTACAGTTGAAAAAATTTTAAATTCCACTGAACTCTTCTAAAAGTAGAGAAGCCAATTAAACCAATGAGACAAAGCCTGTTCTACTGGGCTGCTTATTTATTGAGGAACAATGATCCAATACATCTGTCTGTAGCACAAGTATGTGAACCATGCGGCTTACCAATTATTTCAAAGGTGAAATCTGAGCCAGTGTTTTCATTCAGTGGGATGAAATTCAAGCTTCGGCCCTGTTTCAGCTAAAGAACAGGACTGTGTGAAAATCTGATCTTCACAGCATGTGTTTGTGTGTATCATGGCTTGAACAAAGAATGTTTTGTGGACAAAAGAAAAGAAAAGAAAGGAAAACTCAGCATTCCAGCATAAGAACCTTACACCGTCTGTGAACCATGGTGGTGGTTTCACAGTTTCATAGTGTGGGTCTGTTTTGCAGCATCTGGGCCAGGACGGCTTGCTGTCATTGATGGAACTATGAGTTCTAAATTATACCAACAAATTTCTAATGAAAATATCCTGACATCTGTGTGTGCACTGAATCTCAGGAGAAAATCTGTCGTGCAGCAAGACAACCCCCCTAACCACAGAAGATGTTCCACCAAAGAACGAGTAAGGACGAATGGGAAGAATAAAGCTAATGGTTTGAAATATCCAAGTCAAAGTCCAAACTCGAGCCACTGAGCAGCTCATGTTAAGAAACGCACCAGTATCCAAGAGTTGAAGCTGTTTTGTACTGAGGACTGGGCTAAAAATGCCGGCTCCAAGCCTGATCAAGAGTCACTGTTCACATTTAGGAAGACAGGGTCACCATGGCGGCCCATTGTATTTATTCCCATTTGTGCAACCGTGGTACTGTAGGACCTCATGTCCAACATTCACCCCCATTGACACACGACTGACAATTTGTGAACGCCAGTTAGCCTAATCTGTATGTCTTTGGAGTGTTGGAGGAAACCGGAGTACATGGAGGAAAACTTCCAAGCATGGGGGAGTAAGTGCAAACTCCATGCACACAGACCCTGAGGTGGGAATCAAACCCAGACCCTGGAAGTACATGACAGTGCTAACCACTAATCCACTATTTGTTGAAATAGATTCTCTGTATCTACTTTTAGGACTCATATGAACATTTCATGATAAAAAAAAACTATGTACACGTTTCAAAGGTTTCAAGCACCACTGTATGTTTTTTTTTTTTTTTTTTTTACTTGCCCCCATAAATGAAGTCTATTAATTTGTATAATGTCATCAGCTCACAGTTCAAACAACAGAATGATTATTATAGTAAACACAATTATTGATTTTAATGAATAGACTAAATAAGAGATCCTGTTAAAAGCAATAGCCCTAGTTTACGTCCCTGCTGAAGCTGACAGAAGTGCTGATGTGGGTCAGGCAGAATGTGTGTTTGACATTCTTGCTCTAGATGTGGCATCGTTCAAGGCCAGACACGTCTGCATTCCAAATAAGAAGCACAGATGATCCGTTCTAATAGCTGGCCAAGTGACTTCAGGTCTGAAAAGGATCACTTGGTGTGGAAACGTTCATGTACTGTACATTATCCGGGGTATTTTAATGCGAGCTCCAGAATATGGATATTTATATGCAAGATAACTAATGAGATCATCCACTTTTGTCCCTAAATCACTGATCCTTCCTCCACAAATGTATTCTTAAGGCAATCATCATTTCTGAATTCCTCGGTGGGAGGTTAATGTCTAGCTGAGTATTAATGTAAACATGTTCAGAGTGGCGTCGCTGAATCTAATGATGTCACTTTGTCACATTTGCTGCTGTCTATGTTGTTGGATCTAAAGATTTATTCCGGCATCGTTCTGAGTGTGGGCTTCCACAGCGGAGCCCCTGTTTCAGGAAAATTTATGTGCTTCACATAAAACGCCATACCCATTATGGCTTTTGTTTGAAACCCATTCGCCATGCCTTCCTGTACTCCCTTGGTGTAACCCCATTCATCAGTAGAGAAGAGTTATTGCCACACACACCCACACCAAACTGCCCCATCCATCCCCCCAAGAACCCTGTGCGAGAGCGCAACTGAAGGCAGATTAATAACTGCTGCTGTCATCGGACTAAGAGCTCTTAATCAGGAGTTTAATGGACCATAATTAAAGCCGGTAGCACTGAGTGGCACGTCATCCGCTGCTAGGAAACCCGAACGGCCCAATGTCACACTGAGTGATTGACTGTGATTGAGATGCTTTCGCACCTGAGTCTGAATAACAGAGAGTCATAGTTTGGCTTTGAGACTAATTGCTTTGATTTGATTTTATACTTTATATATTCATCTGACTGCATCATTGCACAAGCTAGAGCTGTGAATCCAGAGTACACTGGAAATGTAATTAGATTTTTGAGCATTTGAGCATTAGTGATTCAATATAACTAATGGTTACTGTAACTTGTGTTTTTAATTGTTTAGATTTCATGTCTCGTATACAAAGCTATATTTTTTACCTTCCAATTCTCAGTTCCACCCTCCAGGCCTGTAGGTGGGAGTATTGCACCAACCACTCATGAACCTTAAAAGAAGTAGAAGTGATACTCTTGAAAAATGGAAATTGTGATTTACTGCAAAATTTTTAAAGAATTTATCCACTTCTGAGCATTTAATGTTTAAAAATTTACAGAAATATGAGGTGCTTTCAAATCAAACTGGGACTTTTTTTTGCACTGAATAACAGAACACTTCCTTTATTTCTCTATATAATCCCCTGTTACACTAATGCACTTATCACAGAGTTTCACTAGAGCTTGGACACCATCAAGGTAGAAAGTTTCCTCAGTACGCAGGAGCCGAGATCTGACATGACCAGAAACACTGGCCTCCCAGGAACTCCTTTAATGACCCAAATGACTTGGAGTGAGGTCAGGACTGTATGGCGGATGTGGCAATGACTCCCACCTGAGTTCCTGTAACTGTATGAGGTGTTGGTGAATGATTTTGTATACAGTTACCTTAGCCAGATGCGTCACTTCAGCAAGCTGACGACGAGTCATCCGTCGATTTTCAAGGATCAGATGTTTCACTTGATCCTCGAGCCACCTCGGGCTGGGGTCGTGATTCATCGACGTACAGGTTCCTTTAAAACTTTAGCACGTTTCAAATGTTTTATCGTCAACCAAGAGTCTCATCACCATACTGGGCTTGACGTCTTCTGTAAATTTGACTCCCTTTTACACCTTCATTCAGGGCTCACGATTTGACTTGAACTTGAACTGACTTGTAATACAACAAGCGTGGAACAATTCCGAATTGAAAACTGACCCAACCATGCAGTTCAAAGTAATGTAACCAAGTAAACCAATTAAAACCAACAAAAGATGAATGAAACAGCGCAGGTCTGATCTTCACTGCAAGGCTAATTGGTAAAGGCAATATTACTGTGTAACAGCAGGCATGGAAACGTCATGAATGCCTTGTACTTTCCTCCACCGTTTTATCTCCTGTTCATTCATTAGCCGTTTCATTAGCGGATCACATTATGGAAACGTTTGAAGAACCCCTTACAGTTGCAGGATTTGAGGGACATTTCCTTTTCTTCTCTGAAAACAAACGCTCATGCAAGTTGACCTAATTACGGCCTTGCTCGAGTGTATGGAATCGTATCACAAGCGGTCACTGGGGACTCATTCAAAACGCCTGATCTAAGCTCGGCTGTCCACTCGTGATCGCATCGCTCGAGACAGATGTTAATACAACCCCTGTACAAGGCCAGAGAGAATAAACTGTCCCTTTGAGCTTACAGTGGGATTTCTAACAGCTCGCATAAACAAAAGCCTTACCTTCCAGCCTGTAGTACATGACCTGTCTGGTGTGCTTCAGTAAACTGCAGCCTCTGGACCAGAGGAGGAAAAACCCAGATGTTTATAGTCGTCTAGGGACAAAGACTATTAACTACAGGTATTGAAGTTGAAGCGATTTATGTTTCGTTCGGTGTTTAGTAATGCATAAATCTAACATTTTATTGAGTATACGGAGAAATCAATGAGAGCGCTTTGGTCTTTTTTTAGTTCAAGCGCAATATTCTGGAATTTAGTGCTTTAGGACCCGTATACTGTACATCCATAGATAAGGATGGGAAGCAGGTGATACCTGGCAACATTTAAATGCTTGATATCGTGCACACAGTATAGTAGTGTTTCTCACGCAGACAGCAGCTTGTCTCTTTTCAGTAATAAAGCTTGCACTTATTGAATGTTGCCAGTCAGTAAACCACGGGCGGTTCGAGCGCTAATGGAGCACCAGTCTACACTAATTAATTAATGCCATTACTGGATCTTAATGGATGTTATGATTCATAATGGCTTGTGGACATTTTGTTCCTTGACGTATCCAGATTGGCATGAGCTTTTAAGGCGAAACAAAACAAGAAAAGGTTTAGTGTACTTTGAATGTTAATGCATCTGTGTGTCTCGGATTTTTTTTGTTTTTGTTTCGAAATACCGGTCAGGGTAGTACAGTATGTCCTAAAGCTTATGTGTCATAGATGCAAAACTGAAATTTAGTGTTTCTTTTTGATAAGGCGTAGTACTGTATATACCGCTCAAAATTATTTAAAGGCACACTTGGTCCTGGATTGTCTTGAACGCCAATCAAATGTATGGTTCAAGTCAAACCATTAGTTCTTTTTTTTTCTTTTGCATTTATATATAGGTGACATTTCCAGTTAGTTTTAGAAACTCTTCAGGACATGTGTGTGTGTGTGTGTGTGAAGCGTAGGGTAGCAAAGACACTGGAAAGGATTTTCTGAATGTTCAGCAGACCTGTCGACACACGAACACCGCATGGGAAACGTTCCCAGGCACTGAGCGAGGTTCACGTGTCAATCAAGCAGAATTTAGCCTGCGGATACGCTGCCTCGGCAGAGAATGCGTTTTTAGCATGTACAATGCAGCACGCGGTCTTGTAACCTGTCTTTTGAAAATGTTGATGCGTTCTAATGCAAATCCTGAATGCTGGCCTTTGTTGAAGAGCGGCGCTTCACCCTGCGTCTTTTGTGACTGTGACCGAACCACGTTTCAGAAAATTAGAAATGCCGTGCGTGTGCAGGAATTTCACTAAACAAATCAGGACAATGTGCATGATAATTACACACATTGTTCATGTGACATGGATGCAATTGTCCATATTACACAAACACTGTACAGAGTAAATAAAATCACTATAGGTTGTAGAGATGGGGGAAGATTCAGTTACGTATCACAATCCTTTGGTGTGGAAACTAATTTATTACCATAGTCACTGAAACAGGTATGAACAAAACTATATGAACAAAAGTATTTGGCCAAACCTGTAATGACGTATCCAAACACATACTTCAACATAGAGTTGGTCCCCTTTTTGCAGCTACTGTATAACAGCTTCTCTTCTTCATTCTTGGAGGGTCGTCCACAAGAATTTTGAGTGTGTCTGTAGGAATTCGTGCCCCTTCATTCTGTAGAGTGTTTATGAGGTCAGGATGTAATGTTGGAATGAGAAGGTCTGGCTCACAATCTGCGTTCCAGTTCATCTCAAAAGTGCTCGATGGGGTTGAGATCAGGGCTCTGTGTTAGGGCCGGTCAAGTTCTTCATCAAACCATGAAAATGGCCTTCCATAAACTGCTGTCTTAAAGGTGTAAGCATAAGATGTCTTGGTATGCTGAAGCAATAAGATTACCCTGATTAAAACATGATTCTTGAATTCAATAATTAATTAACAGGTTTGGCCAAATACTTCTGTATACTAGTATTACTAAATCGTAATACTACAAGAATCGCAGTACAAATCAAATCAGCACCAAGGGACCGTAATAATGTTGTGTTGCTTGGTCCCTGGTGATTCCCGTCACTAATAGGTCATGTCACATCTTTGTTTCACCTAAATATTAGGGATGGGAATCACCAGGAATTACTCGATACAATATTATCACGAGATCTACTGTAGGTGCTGATTCGATTTGCATTGTGATTCTGTTAAAATCATGATTTTTCTAAACAAACTATTAAATAATAAGCAAATGTAGTCATTTACTCCTAACATGCAAGACAAGCGCTGCCTAAGTGTAAATAGTTTAGAGTGCACCCCCTGTAGGATCACAGAGGAACTGCAACTCAAATGCAAATGTATATAGAGAGAAAATCATATTAATTAATTAATGCATTCATTAAAATTAAAAAGCGATTTTTAATAGTAGAATGACGATCTACTAAATACACTTCATAGGCAAAATCTGACTATAATTTGTAAGCTGTTTAAACAGTGTATTTCAGATGTATTCTCTCCAACTCTGCACTATATCAAGCATACAAGAGCCGTACTGAGGTCAGACTCTGATGTTCATTGAAGTGCCCTGGGGTGCAGTGTGTGCAGTTCCTGCTCATCCCAAATGTGTGCACTGGGGCTCTCAGTAAGGTCAGGGCTCTCGGAATGCACGGCTTCATGCTTTGTGCACAGGAGCACTGTGATGCTGGAACAGCTTTGTGCATTTTAGAATCAGTGAGAGGAAAGTATAATCCGGGTGTCATGAGTCAGGAGTCCACATATTGTACTTTTTAAAAAGTGTGCATCTTTTTTAACTAGTACAGTGGTACTCAGTGGTTAGCGCTGTCGCCCTTGCACATCGAGGGGTCCGGGTTCGATTCCCACCTCCAGGTCTGTATACATGTCCTCCGTTTCCTCCCACAAAAATTTTCCCAATATCCAACCCAATAATCATATTCATGCATAAAAAAAAAAACAATCAAAACGTTTAGAAAAGACGTGTTAATGATGTAAAATGTGAACTAAATAGACTGTACTTTGGTGTTACAGCACCGTTCACTTGGAATGCAGCACTCAGGGTTTCTGGGTGAAGCTTCATAAACTAACCACATCTTCATTTGTGAATGTTGTTCCTGCGGTTCCTTTAATGTTGCAGTAAGTCTCTAAGCAGCGTCTCTTTCACCACATTCGGATGGATTGCCTTGTTAATCATTGCCTCCACTGTTTTTTGTGGCACTTGTAATGTTTTGGAAACGTTTTATACAATGAGACACTTTCCACGCTTTAGAATTTCATTGGCATCAGCGTGAAGATCACACAGACGCCGCTGATCTTTATTTGTCGCCGCATTGATGCCTGGTGTGAGTAATTACTCCTGAACATGAGTTTGAACATGATTGCTTGTACAGTTACACCCATATCACGCTCTGTTATAAAAGAATGCACACACTTACGCAACCAGGTTGGAGTCAGTTTTTTTTTCTCTCTCTTTTTTTTTATTTGAAGCCATTTTTTGTTTTTCATTACATAAAAAAAAACATGTTTTTAACCATTTTTACTTAACCACGAAAATTTCACTTTGCACAGGGGTGCTTATACTTGATCAGTGAGTGAAAGTGGATTAAAAGTGTGTTATTTTCTTCGTGTTGTCTTTCAGGTAGCCTCACTGGGCGTGACCACCTTTACCATTTGTGCCCTGTGCATCGACCGCTTCCGCGCCGCCACCAACGTGCAGATGTACTACGAGACCATTGAGACTTGCGCATCTGCTGCCGCGAAGCTTGCCGTGATCTGGGTCGGCGCGCTGCTCCTGGCGTTGCCTGAACTCCTGATCCGGCAGCTGGTGAAGGAGTCTGACTCGGACGACGCCGAGCGGTGCCTGGAACGCATCTCCACCTCGCTGCCTGAGACCCTTTATTCCCTCGGCCTGGCGTACGAGAGCGCCAGGCTCTGGTGGTGCTTCGGGTGCTATTTCTGCCTGCCGGCCCTGTTCACCATCGGCAGCTCGTTAGCCACGGCGCGCCGCATGCGCCAGGCCGAGCGCGGCTGCCCTCGCGCCAACAAGAAGCAGATGCGCCTGGAGAGCCGGATGAACTGCGTGGTGGTGGCGCTGGCCGTCGTGTACGCCGCCTGCGCGGTGCCCGACAACGTCGCCAACATGGTGGCGGCCTACATAGGGCACCTGGAGGTCGTGGGTGTCCTGCGCACGCTCGGGCAGCTCTTACTCTTCCTGCGCACCGCGATCACACCCGTGTTGCTGCTTTGCCTGTGTCCGCCGTTCGGTCACGCGTTCCTAGAGTGCTTCTGCTGTTGCGCGAGCCTGTGCGGAGCGGCGTCGTCCTCGGCGGTGGGCAGCGACGATAACGAGCACGAGTGCACCACCGAGCTGGAGCTGTCTCCGTTCAGCACCATCCGCAGAGAGATGTCCAACTACACAGCGACAGGGTCCCACTCCTGAGCCGCTCTACTGTCCGTGTGTCGGTGCCGAGGGTACCGCGGTACTCCGGGCAGCACACACTGTCTCACTTGTGTAAATACTCTGACTACAGCTTATGAAGTAATGTACAAAACTTAACCTTGTTTTTTTTTTTTTTTTTTTTTTTTTAAGTATTATTATTATTTGTATTAGTAGATGTTTTTAAAAAAAAATAAACAGTGACTCTTTAGATCTTTTTTGCACTGCCGAACGCTTTAGCTTTATTTATACAGCGCGTCTCTGCATCTTATCGCTAGTAACATTCCTATGATATCTGTAAATAGCAACATGTCCTCTGCCTTGAGCTGTCTTTTAATCAAGGTGTCTGTCTTGAATGCGTTGAGCGGTACACATCAACACCTGAAATAAATCCCCATCTGTGTGTGTGTGTGTGTGTGTGTGTGTGTGTGTGTGTGCGCGCATTTGTACAGTATAATAGCAGAAAAAGAAAAGTAGCTCTCGACACTATGCTCAGTGTGCTTAATGTTTCTAAGTCCGTTTTCTATCCAGTAACCCTGACTTTCTCTTTAATAAACTCGAAGTGTTTGCTGGGAAATGGCGCATGGTTCGAATTTCTTTGCTGGAAATCTGTCTATTAAAATGCAAACACAGTGTATTTTTTTCCACTCGCTACACACACCTTATCAGCAACATACATACTGTAGAGATTATTACCAGCCGTCTTTCTAGTGCTGCTCGAGACGACGTTTCTCTCGGTACGAGACGCCGCTAACCACGCGCCGTTGTGTTCATGTTACGAAACACAGATACCGCAGATCTGTCAGTGCTTTACGCTGCGTGTTTATCTGTAATCGTATTAGCTGTCAGGATGAACAGATCCATGGAGAGCCTGTTTAATCTCAGAGCACAGAGAAGAAAAAAGAAAAAAAAACCCTGCTCTTTTATGTTCCTTCATGCGTCTCGTTTATTTCACGTCTTCTCACCGTGACCTGTCTCTTGTTGTCTTATGAGACACTAAATGTCTTTATATATATATATATTATTTTTACTGTTGAAAGTTGCTCGACTTGTACACGTCGGATCCCTGATTGGAATCTAAACTACCTATCGTGACTTTTAAGTCAGTCGCTTTCTTTCCTTCTGTCTTTCTTCTCTCTTCCTTTCTTGTCAATTTGATTTGCCTTCTTCCCCCCCAGTCGGTCTATTATGGCTGGGAAGTGAGCTTGTTCCGGCTCTGGCTAGCGAGCACTGCGCTTGACTTTAATCCAATTATGCCGGACAATTCAAGCGTCAACCCAGAGAACATCCTCCAGAAAGCAACTTTATATGTAGAAACCGAGTCTTCAGGGACTGCAGGAATTGTTGGGTAATTTAAATAAAGAGTGAAACCTCTATAAGAGTTAAATACACATCACTGTAGATGAATACCTCCAGTGGTACAGTATGAACTCGTTCTGCGCACAGATTATACTCACCTATTAACCCCCAAGGGGCGTTCAAGTCAAACCGGGACTTTTCATAGTGCAGAATAAAAGACTGCAATCATTTGAATAAAATCTCCCTTTATTTCTCTAAATAATCTCCTGCTACACTAATGCACTTATCCCAGTGTTTCACTAGTGCTTGGATACCATCAAGGTAGAAAGTTTTCTGTCTGTATTATGTCTGAAACTCCGGCCTCCCAGGAGCACCGTTAATGCCCCAAACACGTTGAAATGGCTTGAGGCGAGGTGAGGACTGTAGATGGGGGGGTGTGGCAATAACTCCAAGCCAAGTTCCTGTAATGTGTGAGTGGTGTTGGTGAGTGATTGTGTGTACAGTTCCCACAGACAGATGCATCTCTTCTCCAAGTTGGTGACAAGATATTCATCTACTTTCTATCTTCTGTAAAATTTTAAGCCTTCATTCCGGAGAAATTGTATTACAAGTCCCGGTTTGACTTGAACACCCCTCGTACAATGACAAAATTAGGAATCACATAGTCCTTCCATTTTACATTTGCATGGACTTTAATCACACACTCATAAGTGTGTTTAAAAAACGTACAGCGCCATCTGTTGAATTTTGGAATGAACTAAAATTTTTAGGCGTTACCGTGACATGCGCGGAATGAAAGTGTGAGATCGCGTTTATTAAGTACATTTCAATTGCACACGCATGAGCGTGCATTTAAAAAAAGTACAGCGCCATCTGTTGGATTTTGTGATGAACTAATGATTTTTTCAAGGACAATTTAATTTTTATGATATAAGGGAGTTTCTATTTAAATTTAGAAGTAGCATATCTTCTCCTCCAGTGGCCCGATTGTGATGAAACAAAGCCTATATGTTACCTCAAGCTCGACCAAATACATCTGTGAAAACCTCATTAAAATCCGTTCAGTAGTTTTGACGGGATGCGTGCACAAACAAACAGACAGACAAAAATTTGTGTTCTATTACTCATCTCATGTTCCCACAAATTATTTTCACACTTCAGGAAAAGAAAAATTGTATGATTTATATAATATTCATAGAATATCAATAATATAATTATTCATTTGATCAATTTAGTATTTAAATATTTTTACTTTATACGTTTTTCTTTTCCTGGAGTGTGTCTACACTTTTTGGCTGACTCAGATATATAGATACTATATATGTAGTATATGTTTTGAAGCATTTGACTGGAATGTCTGTACAACTGCATTTTGCTAGTTGTATCATAAACACCACTGGGATCCGTACATACAGTACCTACACCCTTAACACTGCCTTCTCCATGTTTAACAGATGCTGCTGTATGCTTGAGATCATGCGTCCTTCCTTTCCTTCCCTGTACTCATTCTCTTCCCATCATTTTGCTGCATGTTAATCTAACAAAAAGAAATCTTGTTTTAAAACTGGGCAGGCTCTATTAGACGTCCTCCTCTCTAATATGACCTGCAGCCTGATCATTTTTTGAGATCATTTGAGTAAGCGCCTGTAAAATGTAGACATTGATTCGACTAATTCTCTAAAGTGTTCTTGACCAAATCTTGTGAAAGGGTTGTTCTTCATTAAGTGATCTTCATCCACTTTGGTGGTCCTCCATGGCCTTTTGGTGATACTGAGCTCATTAGGTGTTGATTTGAACGCTTGTAACCTTTTTCTTATCTCTCTGAAAGGTCTGTTTTTCAGCCTGATAATGGCCCTGATCGCTCGTATTGACACCTCATTGGACTGCATATTAAGAGTTCCCAAGAAATGTTTACCATGGTATAGGCACAATGGTAATATAATTAGCTGTTGATGATAATGTTCAAAGATCAGTCAGGGTCAGTGATGTGGCACTGCTATGGGGTTCCATGGTAGTACTTTACTGTGCACTACAATATTTTGGTGAATCCCCTGGTACTTATTGGGTACCACAATGGCTACAGCAAGTATCTAAAATGGAACTGCCTGTACTATACCATACCAGTCGTATGTAGTAACATATACAATATGGTACACTAACATCATATTAGATACCTGCTGCACTTTTGGTAACCACTGTGGTACCCAATGGGTACCATGGTATTCTACATAGTATAAAAGTCTACATCAAAGTACTAGCATGGTACCGAGTGAAATGCCCAATGAAGTACTCTTATGGTGCCTACCATGGTAAGGTCGGAAATACCATGGTAATAGTATGGTATATTATGATATGTAGTAAACTATAGTACACAGCATGTAAAACATATTAAATAAACAAAAATTTCATGAAGCTAACCGAATGCAAATCCAGCCCTTGGATTGAACAACATACATTTAATCTTCTTCATTTCTCATAAAATCATGAGAAAACAAGCCGGAACTGGTCCAATGGTCCAATTACGTTTGAGTTACAGCTAAGCGTCTGCTCTGTTATCACGTCCTGATTGCTTTATTCCAAATCCATTCTGCTGATGTACCGAGGGACAATTACAAAACAGTGCGTTAGTGCTGGTTTCAGAAGCCTCTCTCTTCCTCCTAACTCGGATAATGAAGAGCGGAGTAGATGCTTGTCAAAGTTCAATTCAAACTCACTTTGCGGGTGACGGTCGAGAGTGCTCTTCAGTCTGATCTTATTAGCGCAGTCAGTTAGCATTACCTGCTGTTCTCCTTGAATGCTGCACTGCTGTGGAGGGGTAACATTTCCCTGGACTGTGGTATTTCCTCCTGGATGGTGTCAACTTCTCCGTAAGTGTCGAGCGGTGGTAGTTTTATTTTTGCTCAGTCATCATGTATTGAAAAATAATAATAATAATGATGATGATGATGATGATGATGATGGCAAACCCGACTGGACCACTGGATGCTTTCATACTGTCATAAGGCCACAATGTAAGATGACCTGAACGGAAATAAATGTCATTCAGCCCATTAGTTTGTTTAATGGCAGATTGTAATATCCTAAGAATGATTCTATTAGGAGGTGTGGAGGATGCCCCCCCCCCTCCCCCACAACCCTCCTACACTCCAACACTCTGATTTATTAATGCATGTGGAGATTTAAATTGAACATTTTAAAATAAATGCAAATAAGATCGCTTGACTGCTCAGTGCACCTTCTTGGCTGAAAGTGTCTCACAGATCCCGGCTCAGCCACATCCATTCAACCATCTCGCCTTCATTTCTGCTTCACCTACCAATCAGGAGATTACTCTACCGTGCCGTATTCTACCAAAGCATGAGTAACGCTTGGATGCGCATGGATGAGGTGGGTAAGAACAGGCACGGTGGAGTGAAGAGGGAATAAATGAAAGAAAAAAAAGGCCTTTTCCTAAATCTGTCAAATGCTCAAACTGTACTGAGTACAAAAGGTTTTACAGATGCATTTCTGCAAGTCTTAGCCAGGGGATATATACTGTAACTATACTAATCAAGGCTCGTTCAAGTCAAACCGGGATTAGTGATTAAATTCCTGGTGATTGAAGGCACGAAACCGAAGACTTCGAGAATCGCGGATGAGACTCTTAAGCCCTATTCACACGGGATCAGTATTATCTGGGGATCTTGTGTGATTTAATTTTAAGAAAATTCCCCTCCCACATTAGAATTTTGTGTCGCGCATTCGCGCGGGATAATCGAAGCCTGATTTATATTCCAAATATGACCTCCTTGTCCATATTGGATTGTCTAATGTTTGGAAAAGTCTCATCACGTCTAGCCGTACGATATAAACAGTAGGATGTTCCCCATCACATGCTGTTATACAGTAAACGTCTTCCACCTCCATCTAATCATTCTTTGTGCTTTTGTTCTTTCGATGTTTTTCTTATGGCTTTCTCTTTGTGGTGTGTAGCGATATGCCTCAGCGCCCAAAATACTTTTAAAGCACTCCAACGGGGTTGGGGCCTCCATTCTTCATGGAAGATGGATATAAAGACACGTCAAATCCTGAACAAATCACAGACATGCTGATTCGCATGGGACTAATATTATCACAGGACCTCGGTGTTCAGTGAAATATGGGAGGTCGTTTGCAAGGGAATTTTTCCCTTACAAATTACAGACATGGCCGATTTGCATCACAGACAACCTCTGCAATTATTACAAATGATTAGTGGTCCCAAGGCAATACTAAACACATACGGATAGGACTTTAGCTTCAGAAGTCAGTCATCCCGGCTGAAGTGTCTCAGAGCCCAGTACAAGCGTTCCCGTGAACATTCAGCGAGTGAAATGCTTGATCCACCAACTTGCGGAAGAGATGCATCTGTCTGTGGGAACTGCACCCACAATCATTCTCCAACACCACGTGTACATGACAGGAACTCAGCTGGGCGTTATTACCACTTCCCTGTACAGTCCTGACCTCGCTCCAAGCAAGCAATGTTTGGGAAATTAATGGAGTTCCTGGGAGGCCGGCGTTTCATATGTGAAGCAGGCAGTCCGATCATGGCTCCTTCGTACTGAGAAAATCCAAGCACCAGTGAAACACTTGGATAAAAATAAAAGGGAGTTTTTATCAAAAGTCTCGCTTTGACTCGAACATCCCTCGTGTACAGTATCACATAAATACCTATTGGATAAACTGAAAGTACTTCACATAATGGGGTTTTGTGTGTGTGTGTGTGTGTGTGTAACCTGTATTTATTTCAGCATTCTTGCAGCAGTAATGGTAGAAAGACTGCAGGACTTTTTTTATGTACAGTGGATATACAGTAGTGATATTTTGCAAGTACACATATGGTGTCGGTCATGAAAAAGAATGATCACATTAACATCTGGTGTGAGCTCTACTTCCCCGTAGCACCGCAACACACCGTCACATATCACATGATCAGAACAGGAGATAAAACCGCGCTCTGTAAAAAAAAAAGTCAGATACTGGTGGGAGATGAAATGCGCTGATGTAACACAAGGATGCTGGACGCAGGCCATGATGGAGCTGAGATATTTTGAGCTGCCCATCTGACAAGCGTATACAGACCTCTAATGCGTGGACCCATGCAGTAAAACGTGCAGTGTTTAGGGAGGAATGATCTCAGGATCTCATTGTGGTATCTCTGTGCATTCCAGTTGCCAATGATAAAATGCGCTTGTGTTTGCTGTCCATCTGAGAAATATAAAATCCCCAGCAGCACTATGGGCCACACTGTTCACAGCACTGACATCAGCGAAATGCTCACCCACACAAGCGCCATACACGCCGCCTGCCATCTGCCCGGCTGCAATCGGGATTTAAATCTGCGTAGACAACTGATCACCAGTGCACCGGTGGCCATCTCGCCTGCTCAGGCCTTTACGATGCCAAAATGCATTAAGATCCATGCCTTGATGAGGAGGTCAAATTACCTTTCCTAAGACACGTTCTGGCTCCAGAAAGGATGAACTTGTGTTTCATCAGCTGTCTGTGTGACTGTTCTCAGACAATCCTGGAGGCTGGAGAAGACATACAGAATCTGGCAGTCCTGATCTGCAATTCTAACACTCAGAAGCGCCATTGGTAGTGGCTGGCTAACGTATTGACATTCATACAAGACATGCAGCATTTCCCAAGGGAATTTTCGGTTTTCAAACACTGTGGTGATGTTAATTTGGAAACATTGGGCCAAAATTGGTATTAGGTTGTTTTTGAACATTCGAATGACTTTGATGAAAAGATGTTGGAACAGTGTTGACGATGGGAAAACATTAAACAAATGTTGCGCAAATGACCTCAAAACAATATTTATACCAAACCAATGGCCTGGGTAGAGTCACTGTGGTGAGAGGGAACATGCTGTTGGTAGTCTTTCAGCTGCTCCTGGTAAAAGGGCACCACAGAGGACCATTCAATCCACACAACAACCTGGCATTTTATCTGGGCTTGGGACAAGTACTGCATCCAGGGGCTGGGGTTCAAGCATTTGGTAGGAATCGAACCTGGGCCTTCCGCATGGTAGGCAAGAAACCTACAGTACCACAGTGTCACCAATGCCCAGGCACCAGGGAACATGCTGTTGATACTTGTAAATGCATGTACATACAGTAACACTGAGCGCCACAAACACCATATAACAGTAGAGTAATTCAGTAGCCAAGATGCAACTCATGGTAATATTTCTGACAGAAAATGAAACATAGGTAACAGTACAGCACTAAAAGATGCGTCGTGACACGCAATACACATGCTGTGTGCGGGAAGCTGTGGTGTTTATCACAATAATTAATCAGAATTTGAACACCTGTTAGACACTTAAGGGACCGTAGATGTGGACAATATTCTATTTCATCATTTTATCAGTCAATGTAAAAAAAAAATTTAAAAAAAACATGTAATTCTGATGGTGAACGTCATTCCAACGTCGTTATAACCGTATTATAATGCTCATTTAACATTAGGGCTCCTGCTGGGTTGTGCCGCAGCAACATATGACTTGTGGCTGCAGTCGCTCAATAGTTCAGGACTATTGACAACAAACAGTTTTGCACACCAAACCTAGGGTTAGGGTTAGGGTTAGGGTTAGGGTTGGGGTTAGGGTTTTTCCCTATAATTTCCTGTTGTATAATTTTACTGAACTTGCAGATCAATCCCTGCTGTCCGATATCACAAAAATGAAGATGCGTTCCCCGGTGGGTCTGGTTCCTCCCAAGGTTTCTTTCCCTGAGTCCACCTCAGGAGTTTTTCCTCACCAACATCAACCTGGGCTTGATCATCAGGGACAATCTGATCATTTTGATTTATACATATTAGGCCCTTTTGTATAAAGATATGGTTTGAAGAGTTCGGTGTAAAAGAACTTGACCGGCCCTAACACGGAGCCCTGACCTCGAGTCCATTGAGCACCTTTGAGATGAACTGGAACGGAGATTGCGAGCCAGGTCTTCTCGTCCAACATCGTAAATGCTCTCCAGATTGAATGGGTACAAATACCCACAGAAACACTCCAAAATCCTGTGGACGGCCTTCCA
The DNA here is from genome assembly GCA_011419295.1 of Clarias macrocephalus. NCBI lineage: Eukaryota > Metazoa > Chordata > Actinopteri > Siluriformes > Clariidae > Clarias > Clarias macrocephalus. The sequence goes on from JAAGKR010003666.1 coordinate 41,270, forward strand.
ATAGAGTGGAAACTGTTCCAGTATACCTGCAGTATATGTATTTGGATACAATGTCAGTGCAGCTTTGGCAGAATACTTTTGTACATGGTGCATAAATTTCACTCTATATAATATGTGTGGCTTGGGTTTGGGGATGGACGTAGATTTCTCCATTATCCATGGATGCAGGCTGTAGTAATAGGATCTACACTCTCTGTCGAGGAAGCACCTGCTACTTTCTCGCTTTAATTAAATACGGCTAATGAGCAGCAGGAGTTGTTACGGCTGGTGGGTGGGGTCGCAGCCAAATGATTCTGGCTCTGGCTCAGAAGTTCACATACTGAGATCTTGATGTGTGCGTATGTTTTAAAGTACACAAGCCTGGCTTATACAACTGCTAGAACATATTGTGTGTACAGTAACTGGGCTTAGATACAGGAAGTTTGAAGCTGGATACTGTAAAAGTGCCGTGAGCTGTGACGTCGGAAGCACATGTTCTTTAAATAGACATTGTGTGTTGATGACTATAATTATACCAAAGTGCGGTTGATTTCTTGAATGCGCTCATTTTGGTATGTTATCATTCATATATGACTGGTACAGCACATACACCCCATAATCCATATAAAGTGTAATAACAAATGCATTCAAAATGTGTCATGATGGTGCAGCCGTCTCACATATCCAGAGGTGAGGAATCGAATCTTGTTTTCAAACTGCCCGTAGTGTGTTAATGTGGCCTGTGATGGATGCGGCAGCACCTTTATACTTACAGGCTCCAAGGCCAGTCTGACCCCACACAGGGTGAGAGGTACAGATGATAAATGGATAGAAAATATACTGTTATATAACAAAGTTTATTTAACAATTATCAAAGGCAAGTGCAAACTTTTTCCAGGGTTCCAGGCACCAAGCTACAGTAGTTCCTGTAATCACTTTTTAGCAATTGTTCTCTCACCAGCATCGCCCCCCCCTCCCCCCCCCCTCTCTTGATCTTAATGAGCCAGATATATGTGCGTAAGGCTGCTCCACCAAGCTCCACCAAGCTCCCACTGTTCAGCCCTCAAGCAAGGCAAAGAACATTTGCAAACTTATAAGTGCCAGAATCAATCAAAAGAAAAAAAAAAGAAAAAAAGAAAACATATTTGTAGAAACATGTGCAAATATAAAAAATATATAATAATTCTACAAAATTATATACAGTTATATATTATATTGTAAATGTATACACACTTTATAAATACTTGTAAATATTATAATAAATATAGAAAATTTATTATACATTTTAATAAATAGTATACATATTTTAACATAAAATTGTATTTAAATGTGAATTCATGTTCATAATATTATATTCATATAATATTAATAAAATTATATAACATATATAAATACATTTAGTGTTAAAAAAAAAAAAAATATATATATATATATATATATATATATATATATATACTATTAAAATTTATAATAAATGTTATATATTTATTATAATATTTATAAGTTTTTGCACATTTACTATATAATATATAACTGTTTTTTATATCTGTCATATTTATGTTGCAAATCATGGTCAGTAAAGTTACCATATACGATTCCTAACCTATATGGGTGAGTAAAATATTGTAACTTCCCTGATCGTGATTTGCAACATAAATATGATAACTATGAAAAATTTGGAATTAAAATAAAGAATTCATTTTTCCTCATTCTCTATAGCACTTAGCCACACAGTACAGGGTCATGGGGACCTGGAGCACAAGGTGAGGTACTATTAAGTTTTGAAAAAAATCACAAAATATATATATATATATATATATATATATATATATATATATATATATAATTTTTTTTTTATTTAAAATTTTCAACAATTTCCAGGAGTATCCTATAGTGCAGTAACCCTGTCCACTCCAGGGAGCTCCATGTCATGCTGACTCTGCACTCTGACCCCAACCCCTTTAGTAATGCATACAGCATGTCGGAAATAAAGCCTTAACTTAAATGAAGCGTGTGATGTAACCAGAGAAGCTGAAACATTTCCTCTGTTCTGAAGTGTCTCAGAGCGTCTGAAAGCTTGTGAAGGTTTCTGACGTTAATTATAACTATTAACAGTTTAAAAGCATGATTTCCATCCATCCATTTCTCTGTCGTCCAACTAGGGACCGCGGAGGCCAGTGGTGACCGGTGTATTTCTTCCCATTTTTTCAACTGTAGTAGATCAACATTCACACACTACGGGTAATCTGGGAACGCCGATTAGCCTAATGTGTATGTCTTTGGACTGTGGGAGGAAACCAGAGAACCTGGAGGAAACCCACCAAGCACGGGGGGAACATGCAAACTCCAGTTGGGATTCGAACCTGGACACTGGAGGTGCACGGCGACAGCAACTGTGCACGATATGTCATTTAAATAAAAAATGTAATGGTTGGAAAATTTCTGAAGTTATTTTTGGACCATTTTTATGTGTAATTATTTCATCAGTTGCAGTTAAAGAACTCAGTACTTCTCATGTCTCTGCACAGTAATTACAAGTCATTTTAATCCCAGTTAGAAATCGAATCTCAGGGATGCAGAGTAGTCTGGAGAACAGGATTTAGTTGCTGTTTGTGGTCCCTTTTCTTCTACGCGTCCTGCTAATGAACTCTGCGCCTACTCATAAGTTCCATATTAGAGCACTTTGAACGCACCAATTAAAAACGGCCGACGCCTCCGCCGGCGCAAACAGCTCCGCCCATTCTCTTCTGTGCATCTAATTGCATTAGGCTATCTGAAGCCGTAATTACACATCAGCGGCTGTGTCTTCTGCCCTTCCCCCATCACCGTGACAACTCCAAACACTGTTGCCTTGGTAATGGCACAGCACTATTCAGGCTACCCAGAGCTGCACCAGCCAGAGTTTCTTCTCCTTCTTCTTCTTCTTTTCCTTTTCATTAGAGAGAAAAACAAATTGTCTGTGTGCAGAGTTTAGCGAGCGCGTTGGCCCAGCACCACACGTCCTATTGATCTCCAGTCACTCAATAATAACCAGCCCGGTACAAGCCAGCCTGGCCTGCAGTGCTCAGATACACCGACTTAACTCTCTGCACGCGGTGACATATCGACCCGGTTAGATTTAACATTGGGGGAAGGCTTACATTCTGTGATTATATCTTCTTCTTCTTCTGTGTGTCGCTTGCCTTTTGGCAGAACAGGTGCAGGAGATTCACCGAACGCACAATGACAGAAAACACATGCAGGTCTGGGGAGTGATGGGAAGCGAATGCCCTTGGGGATGGATATGGATACAGAGGATGAGTGCTATATGAGAATTGCTTTCTGTGACATCACCTCGCTCTCCTGAGAGGGAGAACGAGGAAAAACAGGCAAACAGTAAAACAGCGCCGGGTATTTCTTGACAGTGATGATTTCCTCGCGCCGGTGCTATGAGAACTGGTGTGAAGCTCCTCCGCTGTCAGTGCAGAACCGCGGTGAGTCGTGATTTATGTTGCTTCGTTTCAATGTGTTGCTCAGACTTCGGGGTCTATTTATATCTCTATCGCCGTCTCCCTATAGACGGATACGGCCATGTACATCGACTTTCAGTGTCAGACCATCAACACTCCAAGTGCAGATCAAGGAGCCAAGGAAGAAGGAAAGAGGGAGGAAAAAACCGAGGAGAAAAGAAAACAAGGAAGGAAATGGAGAAGGTAGATAGGAGAAAAGAAAAAGGAAGGAAAGAAGATGAGAGGAAGGAATGGAAGAAGAGAGATGAAGCAAAGAAGAAAAAGGATCAAGAGAAAGGAAGGAAAGAGGAAAAAAGGAACAAGGTACAAGGAAGTTGACCTTCATAATATACCTGCTGTACTGTAATACTGATATTTTGGAAGAAAGGCCGACTGCGACGTCTGCGCATGCTGTCAGACCTGTACATTATCAGTTATGGCTGTGCGGTCCAGGGGATGAGATAAGACGCACTCAGGGCGATTTGGGCGGAGACAGATGCCGTTGTATGTAGTATGTCTGTGACTTTTCAAGTGGACTCAAGCGCACTACACTGATCTGTGACCAAGTACGATACAACATGTCATGCAAATATCCTAAACTTTGGAGTCAAGTGTACCAGGATCTGTGCTTCACCCACATACTGTAGTGTTGAAAACACCTTTAAACTCCATTCACAACACGGACAGAACACCAACTCTAACAGAATGTTAGAGCTAATCGTGGGTGCTAGGTTGTGTGATTCAGGGTCGCGGGGTCTGGAGCGTATCCCAGGAGACGGGGTACACCCTGGACGGGGTGACAATTCATCACCGGGAACACACACTCATTCAAACGCTGCATGCAATATGAGGATACTAATTACCAATACCAAAACCGGCATGTCTTTGGAGTGTGGGAGGAAACCGGAATGTTCAGGGGAAACCCACCATGCACAGGGCAGAGAATCGACCCCGGAACCTGGAGGTGCAAGACAACGGTGCTGACCACGAAGCCGGTGGTTATTTGGCTAAATATAGGTAGATGTTAAGGACATTGCCCACATGTCCATGTCCGTGTTTATGACTAAAGGCACTGTTCACCAGCTAATGTTTCTCTTCTGCTATGCATCGTTCCCTCTCATCTATTATTGTTTCCTTATAAAGAAAGAGGACAGTTTCTTTTGAAGAACATTCCTGTCAGTGACTGAAGTCTTATTGTGTTATTTAACCCAGAAATGCCATTCTCTGTTTCACATCCCATCAAATGTCAATGCGTTGAATCACTCTGGCTGTACGATTAGGATGACGTGCGCTTGACATTTCCCGCTGCTGCAACACGCTTATGAGCCTCAGAGCATAGAAAGTGTATTTTTTATTTTTTTTAAATCTCCGGTTTCTTTCTAAAAAGGAGTATACTTTTTAAGAACTGCAGTTTCCAAGACAACGTTGAACATCATTACTGGTTTCTGAGACGTTGGTGTGGGAACGGTTCTAAATTTAGTTCTCACTGAAGACACTATTCACATGATTCTACAGGCGCTCTTTCAGGCGCTCCAGTTTTAATGCCTTTGGAGCTCATTCGCTCTGTAGATCATGACATCGTGTCCTACATGTTGAGCGGTAATGACCAGCGTTGGTTCTGTGATGTCATGTGGAAGCAGCACTTCCTGTTCCCTTTCTTTATTATCTGTACTGTACAGTGTCTGTGATCCATCCGAATCTAGAGAGCATCATGACTTCCCCCTTTGCAAGAATGCAGGTGGAGATGAGATGCCTGAACCTGGGAGCGTCTTTGGGTTTGAGGTGTTGCACATGACACTATGATATGGCCAATGGTTTTAATAGAAATTCTACAACTGCTTAACACAGGTGAGTTTAAAAATGACTTTCCCATCCATCCATCCATCCATCTAGGAACCTCTGTAGTCCAACTGGTGACTGTTGTATTTATTCTCATTTTACGACTGTGACAAGACCTTTGATCAACATTTTCCACTTGTTCACATACGCAATCAGCCTAATCTGCATGTTTTTTTAGACTGTGGGAGGAAACCCAGAGTACCCAGAGGAAACCCACCAAGCGCCAGGAAAACATGCAAACTCCATGCACACAGACCCTGAGGTGGGAATTGAACCCAGACCCTGGAGGTGCAATGCAACAGCGCTAACCACTAAGCCACCGTGCTGCCAAAAATTACTCCATTTGCACAATATTGTCCAAACATGTGCATAATTAACTGTTAGTCCATCCTACATTGTATCAGAGACCTTAGAAACACCTTAAAAGCACAACACACACAAACAAAGATCTGCTTGTGTCTTCTTTCTCAATATGGGACCCACCATCCAGGTTCTACTGTATCACCCCTCGTTCCTCAGAGTTCTGTAAGTCCTGTCCAGTGCTCCCTCATGTTTCTAGATATTTTTCTGGTCTGGCTTGAATAATCGATTTTCTTCAAAGAAGGAGGAAGACTGAGTGTCCAATGAGTGTCCAATGTCCTCAACAATGAACACCACTGACGGATCAAGCAGGCTCAGGACACATACTGTAGCAGAACCCACCATGTTGTCCACTCAACGTGAAAGCACTGAGACGGTACCGGTCCATTTTTTGAGACAGACCCAGGAAACCTCTCAGATTTCTTTGTAGGTGGATTCTCTAATCTTTAATATAAGAAAACACAAGTACTATATTTCCCCTAAACAGTTCAGGGTATATATATATATATATATATATATATATATTTTTTTTTTTTATTATTAAATTGCTATATGAAATATTTACATTTTAATTTAATTGTAATATCTAAATTTGATTTGTTTTTGTTTACTATCCTGTAATATCTGGGTTATATATCTGCCTACAAAAATAATCTGGGGTATTTAATAAATGCAGCCAGTCTGTCGAGATACTGTATCTAAAACCCTCCTAGATAAGTGCACTTTTTCTTACCATTCGTTGTTGGACACGCCACAAGAAAATCACGTCAGCCTAATCGATACAGTTTGGAACCAGATATGGGCTGTCATACTATCTGTAATGTACCTGTGCCATCATCATCATCATCTTCATCATCATCATCATCATCAAAAAAGAGTAGAGCTCTTACACACTACAGTATGTACAGCAAACAGATGTTGTTTTAACAGGCTATGTTTAAATGTTAGCTATGCTGATATTCAGTACAACAGCACTCCCTCCTGTGTGATGTTGCTTTTATATATATAAACACTATTTATTATTATCAAGTGCCCTTGTTCAGGGGTTAGAGAGGGGTTTGGGATTCAACCTTGGAACCATTTTGGAACAACTTAGAAGTGTCTACTATGGAGACAGCATGTTGTTTAAGATGACATAACGTTATCAGATGTGTGTTCTTGCTGAAAGTGCTTCTGTGACTGGTCTTGAATGTTGGCTTTTGGCAGGCAGCTGCTATTCTTTCTTTCCAGTAGTGCAGATCGTACAGACCTACTTTCGCGCCCGACACTTAGTGTAATTAAGGATTGTGAGGCAGTGATGCAGAGTGATACATATAGTAAAAAGTTCCCATCTGTTGCTCTGTTCCACTTGTGAAACGCCTCTCATCCAATCAGATTACTCGATCAGAACTAACTGTTAATGTGTCAATACATGTAATACAAGTTCTATCCTTCTGCTGTTGCCCGCCAAGCAATGTTTGTTTTCTTCCCCTTAAAATCTTCTTTTCATGCTTCCTTCCCCGTCGCTGTCCTGCAGCAAATCTCTTACACTTAATCCAGAGCAGCAGAGCTGAACATATACAGTATTTATAAAAATATCCAAACAGGAAATTCCTCCCACTGATTCACACTGTAGTTCTGTAACTGTCTGGTGTAGATGAATCATAAGATCTGTTCAAACTCTGCATGCAGAATGATGAATTCTGACTTTAAAATAACAATTTAAGGTCTTATGAAATAGTTTCAGCCAAAACACATATTGATGCTGTTATTTATTTATTTATTTTTTTTATTTTTTATGTTATACATATGATACAGAAAATGTGAAGCTACTGCAGGTATTCATGCAACGTGGAAGTGACCGATCTCGCTTCCCTAAAACTGTCAAGTTGCCAACATCAGCAGTTTTAGAGAGATGCTTTTACTGTATATGTGGTTTAAAAATAGCCATGTTTCAGTGTTATACCGTCTCACTTCAAAAAATAATCGTTCAAAATGCAAATTATTCATATTTCCTTATGAGTATTGATACTAAAATCGGTGGAATCTTCTAGAAGCATCTGACCTGTACAAATTGCTGATTACATTGGTTTTTGGTGAAAGCATGAAAAGCAAAAAAATCTGTAGTGTCCGTAACCATGTCAAATTCATGTTGTAATATCTTAACAATTTAGCATTTTAGAACAACACACTTTTTCAGGTTTATGTCTTTTCATGTGAAATCTAAACTGGCCAAGTTTAATCTCAATGACAATTAAGATTGTTGAAAGATTTAAATAAAAAAAAAAAAAAAGTTACTGACACTACGGACATAAAAGGGCATGAAATTGTGTTTAGCAAATTGTAATTTTTTTTTTTATGTGATAAAAATATAAAGGTGTATGAATATTTACTAAAAAAAAATTAAACATGGATCGGGATATAAGAAGCATTAAATGTTATGAAAAATAGTGTTATAGATGAGAAACCTTTTAGCACCAATACCATGTTTTGGCCATTTTATAATAAACCATTAATCCAAACTGAAGCAAAAAGGAATGAAAGTTGGGCAATTTTGAGTGTTTGTGTTCGAATGCTGAAGAGACAAAATCTGATTTTAAAATGTTGTTAATTTTTGATCTTCCTTTAGCTTAATTGTGAACAATTTATTTACAAATTATTATTATTATTATTATTATTATTATTATTATTATTATTATTATTCAGTAACTTTTCTCTCACATTTCATATGTATATATTTGATTCTGTAAAGCTGCTTTGTGATATTGACCATTGTTAAAAGCGCTAAACAAATAAACATGTTTTTATTTATTTGTTTGTTTGTTTGTTTGGTCTGTAGTTTAACATAAACAATCAATAAATAAACAGAAATCCTCAGTCTTTGCGAGGGTCTTATATAAAAGACATATTTCTTGTAATGATTTAAAACAGATGACTTTCTGCCACTTCTGCCGTGCCGTCGAGGACATTAGAGCAGACAGCACACGGTGGAGGGTCACGTCTCTTCACACACATCGTCCATTGTTCCAGTCCTCCGTGTCAGCATCGCGCTTTATTGTGTAACAGAACAAAATGTTCTCCATGTTTTTTTGTCACTTTCTTTCTGTTTCCATCTCACCTCTTTTCTCTGTCTCTCTCTTTCACACACACACACACACACACACACACACACACACACACACATACATACAGACACACACACACACACATACGGACACGCCCTCTCTTTCTTTCAAAAGCTCTCTCTGTTCAGCTAACAGTCACAAATCTTGCAGCACAGATGTCACAAGGAAGCTCTTGGTTTCATGAGCGAGCACCTGCTACGCGTCATTAACACCCTGACCACATCGCCGGCTTTACCTCAATCAGACATTTACAGATTTAAAGTTCAGAGCACAATGCCTTTGTTTTATTTTTGTTTTTTGTTTTTCTTTCCCTTTCATTTTTTTTTTTTTTGTCTTTTTGCCCCCGATTCATCTGGTCAGTTCTCTGAAAGGTCAAACTAAGGCGTCTCATTTGCATCCCTGTCAGGGTCACATGCCAGGCCAGGAACAATAGCCGCAGTGTGCTGTGTGGCCCGGGTGGAAGGTGTGAGCGCACATCGGGCCTCGGGCATCTCATGGACGGCTCCGATGGGAAGGATATCGGCGGCGGGTCCACAATGCCGGCCTGTGCCGAGGACACAAGAAGGAATTGACGTCTTGCCTCCTGAACAGAAAGCCCATTGGACGCGGCGTCTCCTCGTGCTGCGGAGCTTCGTCCTGGTTTCGAAACCTGACACGCTGTCATGGCGTCTGTATTGATTTTGAAGTAAAACTCTCGGTTCAGACTAATTGTACACGGTGGGATTCGATGCAGTGGCGCATGAGCTGAAATTTTAATTAAGAGTAAAAAGAAACCGGCGGCGGCACCAGAGCCGAGCAGTCGCACTGTTTGTCCTTCATCGGCGCCACGCCCCCCAATTTATGATCATTTTTAAAACTTCTGCAGTTCTGAGCTTTGGAGTAACGATATACAGTAACCTGATCAGACAGAGATGTACAGTTTGTCCAGCAGCATACAGTATGTGAGCACTGGGAGGAGCCACAGTCCAAGGTTTTATGAGGTGGAAGGCGTGCTATGGCATGAGTATAGTAATGAGCCGTGTTCACCAGGGGAATGGGCTGTTGCTGGGTAAACAAGAGCAAAAATCTGCGGTTGTCATAGCAGTGCTTAGTGAATTGGACAAAGCCTGATGAAGCATGTTTTAATATAAAAAAAAATTCTAATTAAAAAAAAAAACTTATGCACAAACAGCTTAGACTGAGTGCATGTCCAGGTTCATCCAAAACACTAAAACAGACAATGACTGCATAGACAGCAGTGCTGATTATGATCACTATGTATTATATGTGTTATATTCATGCATGTATTAACATGCATTATATTCTTTAAATCTTTGTTTGTTTGTTTGTTTTTGTTATTACCTCGGCAGAGAATTGCGTGTGTGTCCCTCTCCCCCACACATAACCCAGCTCTCCGTCTGTACTGTAACTCAAACATGCCTCAGGGAAGAAAATATAAATGATCCCGAAGAGACAAAGAGTGTACCGGCGACGCGCGCGTAAACATTCCGTCTGTGTAAGCGTTTGATAAACCCGTCAGGAAAACTGTTACTAATGATATTTCACACTCATATACTGTACAGTAATTACAGCAGAACGTGATCACATGATGACTTTTTTTTTTTTCTTCTATACGATATTTAAACCTCACAGCGAAGCCTCCGGCGTGTTCTGAGTCCGCACAGCTCCCACACACGCCTTGTTTGCTTTCTGTGCAGGGCGTCACTCAGCAGACGCGATCGTTTAAACACCTCCTGGCGTTTGGAACGCGATATACTGTACGCGGCATCGTGGCTCGTTCATGTGGGCGGATCAGCTTCAGTTCCTGCTGATGGACTTGATATTATAAATAAATAAAAATAAATAAATAAATAAACAAACCTCGAGTCTTGAGTAATTTTGGCTGTGTATATATTTCTGGTTGTTATCTGGCAGTTGAGAATATATTCGTCTCTAATATTATTCTGCACTTTGCTCTGTTCTTGTTTTCGATGCCCCGGCACCGTTTGCAGACCGTCTCCAGTTCACGATGCCCCTGCGTCCGTGCTTCACTGTGGGCGTAACGTTCTTTTGCTCCAAAAACACTGAGCTGACCCAATGCCAAAAAGTTCTATTTTGGTTTCTATTTTTGCTCCTAAAGAGTTCTAAGTGTTGACAAAGTGCATTTTTTGTACACACAACTGTTTGTGCATGTTTTTAAAATAGGAGTTTTGCATAACAGCAGTGTAGTGGTTAGCGCTGTCGCCTCGCACCTCCAGGGTCCGGGTTTTAATTCTCCGCGCTTGGTGGGTTTCCCCCAGGTACCCTGGTTTCCTCCCACAGTCCAAAGACTTGCAGATTAGATTAATTGGTGTTGCCAAATGAACGAGTGTGAATGAATGTGTGAGTGAATGTGTGTGTATGTGAGTGAATGTGTGTGTATGTGAGTGAATGTGTGTGTATGTGTGAACCCTTCAAAGGATTGGCAAAATGAGTGAGTGAGTGAGTTTGGCATAATTGTTTTAGAGTTCATATTTCTATATAATATTAAATATTTTATTAAACATTTCTGTATTTCATATATGTTTACAGTGTATGTATAGCCTATATACACTATAGTGGCAAAAGTATTCGCTCGCCTGCCTTCGCGTACGTATGAACATGAGTAACATCCAATTCTTAATCCATAGAGTTTAATATCATGTTGGCCCCGCCCCCTTTGCAGCTATAACAGATTCAACTCTTCTGGGAAGGTTTAGGAGTGTGTTTATGGGAACATTCTTTCAGAAGTCTATTTGTGAGGTCAGACACTGACGTTGGACGAGAAGGCCTGGCTCACAGTCTCCGCCCTAATTCATCATAAAGGTGTTCTATGGGGTTGAGGTCAGGGCTCTGTGCAAGTCAGTCAAGTTCTTCCACACAACATGCTCATACTTGTCTTTATGGATCTTGCTTTGTGCACTGGTGCGTTGTCATGTTGGAACAGGTGTGGGGTTGTTTTTCAGGAGTTGGGCTCGGCCCCTCAGTTCCAGGGAAAGGAACTCTTAATGCTTCAGCATACCAAGACATTTTGGACAATTTTATGCTTCTTACTTTGTGGGTACAGTTTGAGGACGGCCCCTTCCTGGTCCAACAAGACTGCGCACCAGTGCATTATATATACTGTATATAATATTAATAATTTATATATATATATATATACACAGGGTGGGCCATTTATATGGATACACCTTAATAAAATGGAAATGGTTGGTGATATTAATGTCCTGTTTGTGGCACATTAGTATATGTGAGGGGGCAAACTTTTCAAGAAAGGTGGTGACCATGGTGGCCATTTGGAAGTCGGCCATCTTGGATCCAACTTTTGTTTTTTCAATAGGAAGAGGGTCATGTGACACCATGACGCCATTCAACTGGCCCACGACGACCAATCCACTTTTCAGGAAACTGTTCATCTAGGAATGCTCGGACCTGACACCCATAATGTGGTGGTGCACCATCTTGCTGGAAAAACTCAGGGAAGCTTCAGTGCATAAAGAGGGAAACACATCATCATGTAGCAATTTCAAATATCCAGTGGCCTTGAGGTTTCCATTGATGAAGAATCTTTGTACCCCATATACCACACCATACCATCAATTTTTTTCTTCCAACAGTCTTGGAGGGATCTATCCAATGTGGGTTAATGTCAGACCAGTTGAATGGCCGCCAAGGTCTCCCGATCTGACCCCCTTTAATCCCCCACTTTTATCTTTGGGGTCATCTGAATGCAATTGTCTATGGTGTGAAGATACGAGATGTGCAGCACCTGAAACTACGGATACTGGAAGCCTGTGCTGGCATTTCTCCTGCGGTGTTGCTATCAGTGTGTGAAGAGTGGGCGAAGAGGGTTGCATTGACAATCCATCACAATGGGCAGCACATTGAACACATTTTATAAGTGGTCAGAAACTTGTAAATAACTCATGGAAGAATAAAGTTACGTAAAACCAAGCACACCATTGTTTTTCTTGTGAAATTCCCAATAAGTCTGATGTGTCACATGACCCTCTTCCTATTGAAAAAACAAAAGTTGGTTCCAAGATGGCCGACTTCCAAATGGCCACCATGGTCACCACCCATCTTGAAAAATATCAACACTGATAGTATTTTATTATCAATTCACTTATGATCTGAAAAGCATGTTTATGAATGTTAAGAAAAAATATTTCCAACCCTAGCATTCAAAGCCTTTTTTAAAAATGTATTTATTTATTTATTTATTCATTTATTTACGTCCTCTCATATACTAATGTGCCACAAACAGGACGTTAATATCACCAACCATTCCCATTTTATTAAGGTGTAGCCATATAAATGGCCCACCCTGTATATATATAGTGAATGAGAAGGGTTTTCACTGTAACCATATTTGTTGTGTGAAGTCTTCCTTTGTCCTTTAATCTTTATAAATGTTCTCAATCTCTCTCTCTCTCTCTCTCTCTCTCTCTGTCGAGCTACACATGGCACTCCTGAGTCTCCAGCCATTCTCACCGTTTCCGCCCTCTGGTCCTGTCTGACTCATCCTGGTGCAGCACGTCTGGTTGGAGGTCTTGTCACATGGAGGTCTCTGTCTTGTGGTCTGCTTGGGATGCGAGTGGTGACTCAGGACGGTTCCACTTGATGACCATGAAGATGGCCTTGACTCGTCTGATTCTGTGACAGCTAGTTTAGCACTGAAATAACCATAAACACTTCTATTCCGTGAATGAAATCGGACTATACGGACATCAACAGCCTTTCTGTTATATTGAAATTTCACCCTCACTGCACACAGATGTAGCAGGGCCTGATTTATGGGCATATTATCTGAATGAGGATGGGTTCCCTGTTGAGTCTGATTCCTCACAAGGTTTCTTCCTATTGTCATCTCAGGAAGTTGTTTCCTTGCCACCTCGGCTTGCTCAAGGTGGAGATGGATTAATTAACAAGAATAACTATTTTTACAGTATGTACCATCAAGTCAGATTTTATCTCTCATCCCTTTTCCCGCCGCTCATGAGGTGTGCTCACGTCCCTGATACTATCTTTATAGAAAAAGAATGAACAGGGAAAAAATCTTTTCTGTTATCCTCCAGTGATATGAAGCCGTGTCCAGGCACCGTTAAGTGCTCACATAAACCCAGATTTTGCAAATCCTAATTGGTCTGTGTGGAATCACTTCAGCTCAGTGACCTCGTCACAAGGACAAGGTGCAGAGACATTAACTAGCGCACATGCACTCAGAATACTGGATCTGTTACCGTGAGGCGAATGGCAATGAGGTTATTGGTTTACTAAAACGGCTCAGAAGAACAACATCCAAATATGCAAAAATAATAATGAAATAACTTTATAATGACTTTGTGTCGAATTCTTGGCTAGACACGCCATCAATATATAAAAATATTTTTAGGAATATTATTTATGTACCACAAAGCATAGTAGGTTTATCTGTTGCGTCTATTGATTTACAGAACACTACAGTTTCCATATGATGGATGATACACAACGCTGCGTAGCCTATTCAGGCGTTTATCCGGAAGTCTCATGCATCACTTTTTCGCTCTGATTTAAAGTCAATATTTCACCTTAAAACAGCCTCCCTTCCTTCTCCTTCTTAATGCATGATGGGACATCGGTATATCCAAGCACTGCTCACAGGCCACCAGTAGGGGTCCCCGTGATCAGAAGAAAAAAAATTTCCGATGAAAATTTGAGCCATTTAATTTTTACATTTTAAAACATTGGGTACGTGTATGTTATGGGCATCATTTTCTGGTACACCAGCTGTAAAGGAAAAATCGACTTGTACTGTACATTTATGGTAATAATGACAAGAAGTTGTTATTTGTATAGAACCTTGATAGAACTGACAAATCAGCTTTACATAAATGAATAGACTGGATATGTGTTTTAATTTATTTATTACATTTATGCCTTACGAGCAATTTATCCCTAATGAAAAAGCCAAGGACAACAATGGCAAGGATAAACACCCGGAGAAACCTTGAGAGGAGCCTCGGCTCAAAAGAGAAACCCGCCCTCATCCCCAACCCACCACTCCCATCTATAAGTGCATGCATTTGTTCTCAAGGTTTAAAGGCTTATATAAGCAAAAGCCGTTATGTGTTCTCTATTCCCGCAGGACGTAAATAAATAAATAAATAAATAAATAAATAAATATTTTTTAAAAAGGCTTTAAATGCTGGGGTTGGAAATGTTCATAAACATGCTTTTCAGATCATCGTGAATTGATAATAAAATACTATCAGTGTTGATATTTCTGACAGTGACAATAATGAGTTAAAGACTACTGTTTGTTGTAAATGGTTCGCAAATCATACTGTAGCTCTTCTAAAACTATTGAACCCCTAAAGAAACATACTGTAAGGAAAAATAATTAAAATTTCAATTTCACTACAAGAGAGGTGACATGTGAACAGTCTAACCTTGAAAACCAAAATATTTGTTGGTGTTGATGTTGGTGTATATCAACACCATGTAAGAGGCAGATGTGAAGAGGAAATGTCTAAATAAAAATCTATTATATAGAGAGAAATTCTGGAAATATATACTTGCAAACTTACTACAGGATTTAGTGCCCCTAAATGGATGTGTTAGATTAAATAATAATAATAATAATAATAATAATAATAATAATAATAATAATAATAATAACAAAAAAGTAAAAAATGAAAAAATATATATTATCAAATAACAATAACAAAATAATAATAATAATAATAATAATAATAATAATAAAAACAAACAAAAACAAAAAAGCTAACCAATTAAAAAAAGAAAAAAATTATAATCTAATCAAATAATAACAAAAAGAAGAAGAAGAAGAAGAAAAATTCTATTTTGCTCAAATAAATTGTTCACAATTAAGTTAAAGGACGACAAAAACTAACCAGTAAAACAAATAAATAATAATTATATAATCAAATAATAATAATAATAATAATAATAATAATAAAAAAACAAAAACTAACCAGTAAAATAAATAATAATAATAATAATAATAATAATAATAATAATAATATAATCAAATAATAATAATAATAATAATAATAATAATAATAATAATAATAATAATAATAAACACTTTTGTTTCACATTTTTTCACTTGTGTGTTTTTGTTTGTTTGTTTGTTTGTTTTTTTGTTAAACAGCGACAGGTTTACATGTTTACACCTTATCATTTATTGCTTTACTCTATTTTTCTCCCACAGATATCCTCTATAATTCCTGATATACATATCGTCTAATTAGTAATTCCTGTCTTTCAGAAGAAGGATACCACAACACCCTGCCATACTGCAGCTCACAGGCTGATCTGTAATTAAAGGTTCCTGAGCATAAGGCCAGCAGGTTGGTCAGAGGAACTGTACGGCCTCTCTGATGCAACACTAAACAACATGCCGGCGTGCTGTACAATGAACAGATGCTCCGCAGCTCAGCACGAGCCTGGCGCATGAGGCGCTACGGGAGTCCTTGTCTCCATGGCGATAACCTTGACCTGATTCATTGGCCCTCGCAGAAGAACCTCTGAAATATGAATTATAGATTAGTGGGAGAAATATGTTCGACCGACCATGAAAGGCTGCGGGGCCAGTTATCACTCACCCGGGTTCGAATTTGAATCCACAATCCTGCTGTGATTTACTGTGGCTGTCAGTGCGGACTCAGAGAAACCATCAAACAAAATAAGTCTGGGGTTTAATCTTCTGAATGCAAATATGAGAGAGGTGTGAATGAGACCTTCACACATATTAATGACCGGAGGAACCCATTTTACATTCCCAGCTCTATTCTCTACTTCACCTTCCTCACCAGCTCTCTCACCAGAACCCTGTTCAGTCATAGAAACGCATTAAAATGTAACGCAAAGTAGATGAATTAGTAACCTGGGTAGTAATTATTCCCTAATTATTTGATTAATCTTTCTCCACGCTCTACAACTAAAAAAAAAAAATAATGTTTAGAGAGTCGTCTTTAACAAGCCGGAAAAGAAGGTATTTACTTGTAAATAAATTTACATAATAGACCATTTACAGGGAATGTGGGATTTATCAAAATCCAGTTAGTCCGCGGGAAAAAAAAGAGAACCATTAGAGGGAATTTATAATCAGGTCTAGCTGAGCGTGCTACTTAAGCCCGATCCCTTTCAACTCTGACAGCTCGGCCTGCGTGCTCTGAATGCCGCGCGTGAGCTTAGAAACCCGTGAGCGGCTTGACTGTCAATCCTCCGCCAAGAGAACGTCTACAAGGAGTCCCGGCACAGACATCATTAAACACTAAGTGCTAGTTCCCTTTGAAGTGTGCAGGAAGATACTTTATGGCTTCACGGAACTGATCGCTTTATACAGGAACGTATTAGGATAGAGAAACTATACTTCACCTGAGCCATGAGAGGATGTGAACCTGAACAGGTACACGGGATTTCTGAAGTATACAAAGGATTGTTTTTGCACTCGCCACCAGGGTCCGGGTTCGATTCCCTCCTCGGGGTCTGTGTGCATGGAGTTTGCATGTTCTCCAGGTACAGGTCCTCCAGTTTCCTCCCACAGTCCAGAAACATGCAGGTCTGGATAACTGGCGTCCCTAAATTGCTTATAGACAAAAACTAACAAATTAAAAAAATATATATGATCAAATAATAATAATAATAATAATAATAATAATAATAATAATAATAATAATAATAATAATAAATTATACTAATAATAATAATAATAATAAAACAAAAACTAACCAGTAAAATAAATAATAATAATATAATCAAATAATAATAATAATAATAATAATAATAATAATAATAATAAAACAAAAACTAACCAGTAAAATAAATAATAATAATATAATCAAATAATAATAATAATAATAATAATAATAATAAATTATACTACTACTACTACTAATAATAATAATAATAATAATAATAATAATAAATTATACTACTACTACTAATAATAATAATAATAATAATAATAATAATAATAATAAATTATACTACTAATAATAATAAAAAACAAAAACTAACCAGTAAAATAATAATAATAATATAATCAAATAATAATAATAATAATAATAATAATAATAATAATAATAATAATAAACAAACAAAAACTAACCAATAAAATAAATAAATAGTGTGTGTGAGTGTATGTGTGTGTGTGACACCCGCCAATCCTGTGCCCCTGTATACATGATAAAGCGGAACAGATAATAAGATGAGACTAGAGAGCATCGCTTTCAGCACTTGAGGTACTTCAGATGGAACTACGTAACCCAAAATCTTCTGAGGGAAAATGGGACGTTTCTTGTCTTTTGTCTTTTATGTCCACATATTTGGCTTCTCATCCAACATCATTTATCAAGCTGGATATGAACAAAATGATCCGTATACCATGCCGGGGTTATTTGCATAATTAATGTAGTTTTCATGAAAATCCAGTTACTCTACAGTAAAAAAGAAATAAATGTGTCCTGTGAGAACTGCTGACTTTATGCAAATTTACATATAAGGAAAATCACTGATGTGAGCCGCAACTTAAAGGCTTCAGATCTTATTACTGGCTTGTCCTGCTGTTATTTCTGTTGCTATCTACAACGCCGTTCAAGTCAATCCGGGACTTGTGAAGACTTCTAGCAAAGTACGCTGATGAGACATTTTTTACGGTGCAAACATTTTAAAGGAGCCAGTGACTGACGATCCAGGCCGAGGAGGCTCGGAACTCACTGCAGCGTGAACATGCTGCGGACATTCAGACAGAGGAAAAGCGATTAATAACTTGCCACCAACATGTGGAAGAGACGCATCTGTCTGAGAAATCTTGATAGTATCCAAGCACTAGTGAAAGCGCATTAGTGCAGCAGGGGATTATATAGAGACTCATAACTCATAATCAAAAGTCCTGCTTTGACTTGAACGCCTCTTGTATTTCAATTACCATCAAGAATGTAATGAAAATGTACAGTAATCTTTACTTTTCTTTTTTTTTCTTCATTTTTAATGCAATAACATGAAGAAATAACATGGGAGTTCCTGGGAGGCCAGTGTGTCAGACATGACCCAGACAGTCCAGTCAAGACTGAGAAAACCTTCCACCTTGATGGTATCCAAGCACTTTTGAATTAATTGGATTATACTGAGAAATAATAATTAATAAGTTCTTTACATGAAACTTTCAAAATGCAAAATTTGAAGAATGTTCTGGAGCATATTATTACTCAGGATGGCTGGGATTCTGCATCTCCCCCTCCACACTGGCAACATTAAATATTCAGGTATTTACATACTGTACACTCGGGGCTATCAAAGCTTTTTAACCTGAATCTTTAAACCTTCATCATGTCTGCAGTAAAGGAGATAGAATACGATGTTAAACGGCGGACGAGGCTCTCGCGCTCTCACACGCTGATCCAGTCGCTACAGTTAAAATGAAAACCCTCAGTCAGATTAATGCCCCGCTCTCACCGCCTCCCTCCCACAACACGCTCAGACAAATGGTCTCAATCACCCGCCTGCTTTTCACTGTTTAGTCGTCAAAGCTCGTCCAGAGGGACGCTTACAAACAACTCCTGGATTAACTTCGAGTAAAATCAATGCAAAAATACTTCACTTGCGGATGGTTCCCGCCGCCTTTCCGCATTCCATTAAGGAAACGAACCGCTGTAAGAATGCACTAATAATTCAACCCTGTCAGCTTGGCGGAAGGTTAGCAAAGCCGCTAAAGTATCGCTAACACATGCAGATCCACCCAATCTGGCACGAAACACACGCCGTCTTACTGCCAGTCACAGCAGCACTGAGGAATCGCTCACATTCATCAGATACTGCAGTCTGACACGGTCCACCGGGGCTGAAGTAGAGATTCAATAACAATGTCAAAGATACATGAGGAAGAAAAATCAGCATATACACACGCAGAAGGTGAAAGTGTGTTCAAGAGAATCGTTCCTGGTGGCGAGACACGGATTCATCACTACGAGTCTGATCGTAAGCGGGAGAGTCTGGGACGGAAACCGAGAAAAAGTCGACCATCAACTGAAAGATTCATCAATGTTGACAGTTTGCTGGGATTCTCGGGGGCCAGAAGTATTGGAACAGCATCAGGAAAAATGGATAACTATCACCAGTGCTCGTTACAGTGAGACGCTTATCGAAGAGCTCAAGCCGAAACTTTGCTCAAGCTATCCAAGGGCATCGTGATCTCACGTGACGCTGCACGGCCGCGTACTTCTGCCCACACTGGCAACCTCTGATCCTCCCTACAGTCCTGATCTCACTATACTGACTTTCACCCGTTTCCCCTGAAAGCAGCCCTACGAGGATGAAGAGTCGTTCATGATGAAGAAGTGAAGACAGCGGTGCATTCATGACGTATTTGTCTTTAAATAAATTCCAGATCCGGACTGTGGATCATGTTTGTGTCACCCTTGTGTGTGATCGTGTTTGTGTATTAGTTTGGATCGGCTCATGAATATGTTTACACACAGCTTCATGAAACGTTTGGTGCATTTTCAGCAAACATCTGCTGCACTCGTCCGTTCCGCCTCCGTACCTTTAGAAATACTGTATGGGGGCTGTGATCACGTCTCTGAGACAATTATACAGTAACAAGTAAAACCAAAGGTTTTGCAACAGCGTCCGCTCTCTCTATAGTAAACAGTCTTATCATGAAAAGTCGAGTCTCTGTTTCGGGCCACACGAACAGGTCCGAGGGCTGAAGTGAAATCCTGATTATTTCCTCCTTGCACATTCAATCTCAAGCAGTCTGTTTGTATTCCTACAATTCAGGCTCAAGATCCCAGTGGGATTTTGAACTTGCCTGTATTATTACTGCCATCTAGTGGTGGGGGTATCCACTGCACACAGAGTGTGTCGCAGTATAATCCATTTTTCCTTTATTTCTTTATTGAGTCAGTTCTCAGGATGATTTTCTCCTTTTCAGTTTCTGATGCTAATTCTTAGTAATAAATCAGAGCTGCTAGAAGAGGTGGAGGGGGTGTTGATTGTTTCTAGTTAGAAAACAAAAACAAACAAACAAACAACAAATGGCAGTTATGCTGATTTTTTTAAGGTTGAAAATATTTATTTATTTATTTATTTATTTTATTTGTTTGTTTATTTGTTTATTCTCATAAAATAACAACAAAAAATCAATTAATTAATCAATTAATCAATTAAATGTAATAAAATAACAAACAGCTTTCCTTCCTTTTCGGCTGCTCCCATGAAGGGTCGCCCCAGCAGACCATCCGATCCACACACAACGCTGGCACTGGTTTTGTTTTGACGCCCTCACTGATGCAACCCTCCCATGTTATCCGGGCTTGGGACCTGCACTGCCTCCGGTGATCAGGCCGGTGATTAGTATATTGTGCTGATGCTGAATGCTGAGGGGTTGAAACAGATGAGCGTCAAAATGAGCCTGAAATGAGGTAGAAAATTTAAAATAGTTTTTTTAGGCACTTTGTATTACAGTAATTTCTTTAATGTAATCTACCTTATTTAATACAGTATATACAGTGCATACTGTAGTTGACCTTTACACTGATTGGTTTGTCACTTGAACCTGCTGGAAGTCACATGACTGACCAGCGTTTTCTAAAAACACAACCCGTATTGTACCGTGTGTTCACCCAGGACGGCATTCACAGACTCCACATCAGCACAGTACATAGGTAATGTCATGTCTGAATGCAAATTGTATATATGAAAAAATAACCATGTTTTTTTTTTCTGTTTTTCATGCTTTAGTATTTGCATTTGGTGTGAACACAATTTAAGTAAATTTCCTTTTTATTTAAAAAAAAAAAGACACACCTACAGTAAATGATGTGTAAATGAGGGCAATACAGTATATCGCCACCTACTGACCAGCTGAGGAATCTCCCATGCCTATTAAAACACAAGGCCCAGACACAAACCTGTAGCTTATACGCGTCTCCTCAGTAGGTTAACTCTCTAATCTAAGCATTGACATACAAATTCCACCTCTTCAGACAGTGTGAAGGAAAATCTGCCTTCTTTATTTACTTTGGATACGATCCGTCATCAAATCCACCCAGGATCCTCTATAGTCCAACTAGGGACCGTGGAGGCCAGTGATATTCATTTCCAATATATTAATTCCCATTTAACCACCATGGTGGGACCTCACACACTCACACACGTAGTCACACACTCCAGGCGATTTGAGAACGCCAGTCAGCCTCATCTGCATGTCTTTAGAACACGCAAAATCAGACACTAAGATGGGAATCGAACCCCTAACCTACCGGTGCTAGGCCGCAGCGCTGCCCACTATGACCCCGTGCTGCCATTTACCGAACGCCTAAATCTAAACGCTGACATACGGTATAGTGCTGAGTTTTGGGGTTTTAGTCGTGCTGACATTGACGTTGTGCTAAAATAAAATGAAGAATAAGCAGTTCTGCTCTCCAGGTCTCTCCGGGAGGATGCGGGTTTATACTGTATACGGTTATACTTGCTGGCTGAGCGTTTTGTTTGAGTGTTGACGTTTCTGACGCCCTCACCCATCTCTATCTGACACGTTTGTATGCTTTCCGACTCCTCCCACAAACGCTCCATCTTTTCTTTCTGGAGGTATCTGTTTCTGTTCTGGTTTCCTTTGGTAAGTATGTGAAGAAGCCCAGCCAGGGCCCTATTAGCTCGGAATGCGGGTGGAATGTGGGGATTGTGTGTTCACAGGAATCTGTGTGTGTGTGTGTGTGTGTGTGTGTGTGTGTATCACAAAGCATCAGATATGAGATGCAATCGATGTGTAAATTAGCTAAACGCTGCTTCCGATCCTGTTAGACAAGCTAGATTTGATTTCCTGATTTGATTTCGGATTATACAGACATTTTTTATATGTGTATATTTTAACATTCATAACGTTTAAAAAAATAATAATAATAAATCAAAAATCCTGTTTGGGTGATTTTTTTTTCCTTTTCCTTTTTGAACATTTAAAATAAATAAATAAATAAATATAATATAAATCTGCAATCATCATGCTAGTTGGAGCTCATCCAACTGACATTAGAAGAGCATTAACAGTATAATTAGTTCATAATTATAATTCATTGATCCATTGGTGTTAAAAATACATGATGATATCAATTAGGTCTAGAGGAAAAAATATATATATAAAATTTATATCATATAACATGAAATTTATTTAGTGGCAGACTCATTCTTAAAGCAACACACACACACACACACACACACACACACACACACACACACACACACACACACACACACACACACCATTTTAAGGCCTATTCAATTTTATTCTCCTGTAAACAACATTTTGCAATTTTCCATATAGACTCATGTTAAGAGGGAGTTGAACAGATCCTGTACTGGCTTGTTGCTCGACATAATGACTTTGTTTCCCCTGCACCCCCCCCTTCCCTCCCCCCCCCCGGCTGTCCCTTTCTCATCCGGCTGGTTCTTCAGGTTCTCCCGTCGTTCCTACTTCATTACTCAGTTATGTACGGGTGTGGCTTATGGCCTGGAAGCTCAAGTTCTCAAATTCTTTCTCTCATTAGCTAATCGTAGAAGTGATAATAACCATGTGACATCAGAGTACTAGTCAAACATGTCAGGCAGCGAGAGCTGAAACGGCATCTTTAATAGCCTGTTTAAACAACGGTGAGATTTGGTTGATATAGATGAAGAGATAAAGAGATACAATATTACAGCGGCTGGGTTTTATTCTCTCCTCAAAGAGTTTTGCACCCCAAGTCTCCATCAATCCACGTTTGGTAACCTCAACAAATTATACTTATATAGCACACAGGTATAAACGGTGCAGTACTTATTCCTGCTCATGGTGTCTAATACCATTTAAATGAGGTTGAGACTCTCTGTTGAGTTTGGTTCCACTTCACTGTTGTCTCGGGGGGGTTTTTCCTTGAATCCATCTTGTTCATTGGGGACAAACTGTTAATGCTGGTGATGTATACATAAGGTGTTTTATTTTTAGTAAATGTGCATTACAGCAACGTCCTCTGTTTGAAGTGCATACAAATTGAATTTCCGCCATAGATCTGTACACCCCATGCTGCGTGGGTTTCATCTGGGTGCTCTGGTTTCCTTCCACAGTCTAGGGTGCCTCACATCTAGTCTGCCTGTATATTATAGGTCTTGGATCTGTCTCAACATTGAATCCCAAAGGCTCCAGCCCCCGGCGACCCTGTACAGGATAATCAGTACAAAAAGAAATGGAACAGCATTAAATTGGACCAGCACTGCGGCCTGGCACCAGCAGGATCCGAGGTTCAAGTCCCATCTTCAGGTGTGTGTGTGTAGAGTTGACATTTTCTCCCCATACTTGGTGGGTTTCCTCCCACAGTCTCAAAGCATACAGTAGTCTGTGAGGGTGTGTATGTGTGTGTTCCCTGTGATGGATTGGCACCCCATCCTGGTTGTACCCCGCCTCATGACCTCAAGTCTCCTGCGATAGGTTCCAGGCCCCCACGACCGTGTATACGGGGATGAAGTGGTGTAGAAGATGGTGAAGAGTGAGTGATACACGCCTCTGTGCTTAGATCAGACTTGAACCGGCACTCCTTCTTTATTGACTTTATTTTGCTTCTATTTCCTGTCAGCTGAACTGTTTCGACATCTATTAATAATCATACACAGAAGGCCAGTGGTAGCGCATGTATAAACGGGGCTTCTCACAGGCGCCAGAAATAGCAAATACCTTTCCACTTACACGGCTGCGTACCAATTATGAAACCGACACGTCAGTCTTTCGTACATACCCCAGCGGCGATGAAAATTCTTTGACGCAAGGATGATGAAAATAACTAAAACCAGTCTAAAGGGCACGTATTAGGCAACAGTTATGGCTTCTTAAGTATTCGCATTGTATTTTGGAATTTAAGCCAGTTAGACTTTTCTCCCCTCTAATGTGACCTCATAGAAGAAGAGCCGCTCCCCGG
This sequence comes from Clarias macrocephalus, assembly GCA_011419295.1. Taxonomy (NCBI): domain Eukaryota; kingdom Metazoa; phylum Chordata; class Actinopteri; order Siluriformes; family Clariidae; genus Clarias; species Clarias macrocephalus. The sequence goes on from JAAGKR010003666.1 coordinate 65,990, forward strand.
CTTGTTCACGGCAGTGTAAACCCCTTAAAACACACATGGCACTGATTTAAATAAATAAAATAAAATAAATAATAATAATAATAATAATAATAATAATATTATATGTCATGATATGTCTTTTTTTTTTTTTTTTTTTTTTTTGCTCTGTCATTGTTGCATTATTGGGTAAAATGAAATAAAATTCGATTCATCATATCGCCAGGATTGTGCTGAAAAAAAGATATGATGTCACTTTATACGATGTCACAGTCCTCACTCCTATATACAGTATAAAAATGTATTATCTGAGAATTATTCAATTGGATTTACATACACATTTTATCAGGGCTCTATTTGTTAAAGGAATCGTTATTATTAATTATTATTAGTTACAGTATATGGGACCTTTAAAGATGAAGGTAAGATGTGCTACTAGAAATCGAGATTCTCTTGCAGTTGAATAGATCTGAAGTGTTTCTGCACTAAGGAACGGAACAAAAGCGTTAAATCAAGATATTCTGAGTTATTCCGGGATTCTTCACCCCAGAGCTCCTATCGAGTGCAGTATTACAAGCGAAAGCAGCCTTAACAAAGCTGTGTAATTAAAATCCACGCGAACTGAGATCAGGAAAGTTGATAGTCCAGAGTAGGAACTGCTAATTGTTACAAAAGCATGAGGAGGAGGAGGAGGAGGAGGAGGAGGAGGAGGAGGAGGAGGAGGACAAACATCTGTTAGTCCAGCTGTTTCACTAACTGGCTCCAGGAGCGGATTATACAAACACAGATTTGCATTTCCTGTCATTGACTGCACCATTTGTGATGAATCCTCGGACTGGGACAAATATTCAGGCCGGGACTCTCTCCCTCATGCAGGACAGATTTTGGGATCCTCCCCGTCTACTGTAGTGGAATGTGCCTCATTGGACGAGGCATGATAGAGATTTATATTTAACATGCTTTTACAATGATTTTAAAGTGCTAAGTAGGTAAATGTCACTGTGTATCAGTCTGGGTTAGATTAAGGTATGGATGCTTTGCTAGATTGCGGTACGATATATAAGGATTTGGACTTACATCCTGTCTATTCCCTTTTACATAGATGATTATTAAATCATCATTTCAAATGCACTTTTACTTGCTAGACAGTGATACCGTGGTTTGTACTACAGTCTTATGCAAAAGTTTGGGCACCCCTTGATAAATAACACCATTTTGGTGATTTCTTTTAATTGAAAAGATGTTAACGCCGTCTCTCTTGGAAATGGGAAAAAAAAAATGCACAATGTTTTCAGCAAACACTGGCGCATAGTTACTTCTTGTGTTGCAGCCAGTTGCACAGGAAATATTGTACGGGTGAAGGGAAGAAAGCAAGAGAGACTGTGTTAACATCTTTTCAATAAAAAAAAAAAAAAAATCAATTATTGATCAAGGGGTGCCAAAACTTTTGCATAAGACTGACATTAAGAGCTAACATTACCTGCAATGCGTCACATCACCACTTAAATTCTCTTTACAAATGTCAGTTACTTAGATGTAACTGACTTTTTTTTTTTTTTTTTAAAGAAGTCCAGCAAAGTTGAGGCAAATGATGAAGAATGTGACGTGTTGAAGGATGAGCAGATAAGTGGTGCAGGCTACCTGAACATCAACCCAAAATCTAATAGCTGCTGGTTATAATTGTTGAATTGTTGCATTTACATTATTTTAAAAAATCATTTATTCATTTTAAATAATCACTCACTCGCTCATCATATGATCAGCTTTATCCTGCGTACATGGTCACAGGGGGCCTGGAGCCTATCTCAGGGCATGAGGTAGGGTTCACTGTAGACCAGGTGCCAATCCATCACAGGGCACACACACACACACACATACTGTACACATGGTCATTCACACACTACATTTGGGAACATCAGTTATCTTAATCTGCATGACTTTGTACCCGGAGGAAACCCACCAAATATGAGGAGAACATGCAAAAGCTCCAGACCCCAAGGCGGGACTTGAACCCGGACCCTGGAGGTGCAAGGCGACAGCGATTAACACTGAGCCACCGTGCCGCCTGCAGAGACACGCTGCAAACTACATGCTGTGTGTTATTTTTAATCACTCGCTGTCACGGCACACCTCAGAAACAAGCAGCTTCCTGTTTCCACTTAAGTTAAGGCACAGAGCACTGCTGTCTCCACCCGGCCTCGCACTTTCCTCCCTCGTTGGACAAAACAAACAAAAAAAAAATCTATTTCATGTTCTAAACAAATTGCAAAGTGCTTTATGTTAAAACCTCTCCCAGAGCAGAGAGCAGACTGACTCACACACGGCACTGGGGATTCAGACTAGTTTTATAAACATCTTCTAATTTCATCACATTGCCATGTATATGCAATTCTGTGCTGAATAATGTGATTCTTGTAATCCATTATCATTCTTCCTCCTCATAGAGCGCCGACTCAGCAGCTTGCGAACGAGGCATGGGGATGGACTGGAGTCTATTGCTAGAACTCTACATATTACTCCGCACTTCTCGGCTTGAGGCTGTTCTGCTGGATATATCACAGTCCCACCCGCAGGACTCTTTCATCTCCTAGCTTCAGGACCTGCTCGCTTACTCTTAGGATTATACTGTATATGAGGCCGATACGCTCAGACATGGTCACTTATTACTTTTGCACTAAAACGACTATTGCAGTTGCATTATTATTATTATTATTATTATTATTATTATTATACATTTTCCTGTTTTTTAATATTATTTTTGACTAATATCCTTATATATATGGCGGCATGATGCCGTAGTGGTTAGTGCTCTGGCCTAGCACCTCTAGGGTCTGGGTTCGATTCCTACCCATATATATAATACCTATATATACTATATTTATTTATTTATTTATTTATTTATTTTGGTTGTTTACAGTAGCATTGCAATGGTAAAACTTCTAGTGTGTAATCACATACAGTATACAAACCAGCCTTTGTGTTATTGTCCTCACATCCGGGATTAATAAAGTATCTATCTACAGTATCTCCATATAGTGTGAGGGATGTAGACGTACCGTTGTATTGGCTGTGTTTACTCACTCACTCACTTACTTGTCTATACCTCTTAGTCCTGCATTCAGGGTCACAGGGGGCCTGGAACCTATCCCAGGAGGCACGAGACGGGCTCCGCCTTGGACAAGGTCCCAACCCAGTGCAGGGCTCACACTCATTCACACACTACAGAAGCCCATTAGCCTAACCTGCATGTTTTTGGACAGAACCCATGCACACAGAGATGGGAATCGAACCCAGACCCTGGAGGTGCAAGGCGACGGTGCTAAACACTACATCACCGTGACGCCTTGGCTGTGGTTAGTAAAGCACAATTTTAAGTAAACCCATGTTTACAAGATTTCAAGGTCAACATAACAAAATAAATCAACAAATAAAACAAACAAATACATAATCTGAAGCTTGTCCTACAGTAAACAAATTATAATTTAATGTTTGATTGTTATTGTAAGATATGCACAGCTGTACAGTATATACCAGCTGTTTTACTTGCTTGCTTGTGATACTGTATAGTTTATACTATAATAAATTAATATCACCTGCATGACACTTTCACTGATATATTGTAAATAACAGTCCATCATTCATTCATATGTACTGTAGAGGGTCACAGGAGGCCTGGAGACTTCAGGGTAAACACACATTCACACACTGCGGGTGATTTAATGTCTCTAGATTGTGAGAGGAAACCTGCCAAGCACAAGCAAACTCCACACGCAGCCCCGAGGCGGGAATCGAACCCTCGCTGTGGAAGTGAGCGGCCACAGTGCTGACCGCTACTCCACCCTAACAGCCCATTCATAGTAATGTAGACGTCTGGAAATGCGGAAGAGGTTATGAAAGTAAAGACTATGAAGAGTCCTTCAGCGGTGTGTGGAGTTACACTCTGTAGCCTCTCACACACTCACTAGAGCCAAACTCGAGCCATTATAGAGAATAAACCTGAGAAACATGAGAAAACCCAGACTGAACCGGTGCAACTCCGCGCGCAGACAGGAAGTGAACCAGAAACTAATCCGGATCATGACCGTAGTGATGCTGGTGCAGGTGGGGGTTTGTAATGCCATGGAGTCAAACTAAATAGTTTCAAGACGTGAGTTACGATATACGATCGGCGTCTAGTAAAGTTTTTAATGTAACCGTGTAAAAGGCTGTTGAGCTCCTGGGATTCGATTCGATCCAAGAAACTCAAAAGTCCCGCAGCTCATTCGGAGTGGTTTCAAATTTACTGTAAGCTGTGTTCCGGGTACATAATATCATTAACCACAGGTTTCAGTAACATTTTCAGTGCAACGACATCTCAGAAAAAACACACCACAGACCTGAAACCAGCTTACATAAAAAGCCCTTCGTGTGAGAAACCAGCCGCACATGATGTCGCTGGCCGGACAGCGTTCACGCAGTCATCTTATCATCCACATGGTTCTGTACATCATAGACACAAAACACTAAACAATTTTGCTCTTGAACTGAAAGCTAAACCCTTGGCTATAAAACGAGACCTTGTCAGTGGTAGAGCGCTTTTAAATTAGCACAAACTGGAAACCCTGTCAATTATTATCTGTCTGCTTCTTCTTCTTCTTCTTCTTCTTATTATTATTATTATTATTATTATTTTCTTTCTCCACTATTGTAATTGTTTAGAGAGCAAGGATAAGGAAGGAGAAAAAAAACTTCTGCCGGTACTGTTCTCCAAGTTCTGTAAGTTTGCACTTGATGCAGTTCCTATTTTTGGCCACTAGGTGCAATAATAATAATAATAATCATATTACACAACTTTAAATTGCATAAATATATATCTAAGGATACAAGTACTGTATATCAATTACCAATGAAATGGCTTTTATATGTTAAATAACAACTTAAATTAATTATGACTTAAAAGTCATTAATGTTTCAGTATAAACTGAAATGCATGAACATTTGCATTAGATTGATTTGTGTTTAATTTGTTCCACCGATGTCGACAATCAAAGATTGCGTAATAAGTATTTTATATGACTTAAGTGAGTGCAGGGAGGGTAAATATGATCTATTATGAGACTAAACCTCCTTGACGTCAGATCTAACCATCAGTGAGAACCACGTGTGACCGGTGTGACGATATTTTACGTCTTTGTTTGTTTGCGCAGTAACAGGAGACTTTTATTTCGACTGTAGTGAACCGTTTTGAGTTACCTTTACTCTATATGATAGGACAGGTGTAGCTCAGTGGTTAAGCTGCTGAAATATGGATCACAAAGCCACAGGTTGAAACTCCAACCCCATCACGCCACTACTACGACTGTTGATCCCCTGAGCTTAGGCCCGTAAGCCCCAACTGCTCACATCTACAGTATAATGAGAT
>JAAGKR010003667.1:0-43059 GCA_011419295.1 Clarias macrocephalus
ATATCTTCTCCGTCAGGGTGCTCACTAACACACACCTATCACAAATAAAATTATCACTAATGACGGAGGAAGAATGTCTAAACATCCTGCACTCCACACACTGAGCGAGCTGAATGGTGGACATAGTAACGTACCTTTGTGCCGGAGTTGTGATTATTTGCTGATGGATTCGCTTGTTGTTGGTCAGATGATATGCGCGTTTTCTCAAAAAGCGCAAAAACTGATCAAGTCCAGTAGTATCAAAGCGTAAAAACTAGTTTGTTATTTAGTAAAAACGGGAAAAATATATAATTATAAAAAATATATATATATATAATCTAAAACGCTGTTACAAACAAACGAGGAACTTTCGCGGGAAAAATACGAAAAACAGGAAGCTACGTCAACAGCTACGTGAAAGTGTGTGTGACACGTGACTCAGACTTCCTGTGTCTGTCTTCACCTCACACTGCTGTGGTGCTGATGATATCAGTGTGTGTGTGTGTGTGCGTGTGTGACCATGAAGCGGAGATGTTTGTTTGTTTATTCGGTTGTGTAGTCGGTGTTACATGGTACTGTAGCGCCTCCACTGGTCACACTGGTACTGCAGCAATAGAGCACTGTGGGCCAAAGTGCAAAGCACTAGCTGCGTTCCATTCCGAAGTGCACTTCACAGGGTGCTCCCTACTCCCTGCTCAGTTTGAAGGGAACCCCTGCAAAGTCACCAGCACAGATGTGACTTCCACCTGGCGTTACCATGGTAACATACGCACCTCAGATACCTGTTACTGCTGCCGTGGAAATTTCACACTACGCACATTAAATATGGAATATTTATTTAAACATAAACTGATACCATTATAAAATATACTATTAAAATGTGTATAACCTGTAAACAAATTTTTGATGAATAATAATAATAGATTTTTTAAGATGTACAGAGATTTTTTTTCTGTACATTTTTTTTGTAGCTGTTTTTTTTTTTTTTTACAGATCACTAGCCTATATAATACTAAGGATTTCTTGATAAAGTTAAATGTAATTTTTTGTGTCCTTTTAATATGATGACGTCCTCTATAATAATGATAATAAATATATAAATCCTTTTTCAAGCTCCATTATTTTCACACTCCAGCGAGACGCGATGACTTATGGGAAATTTTTCGTTTCCTTTTACGGTGAAGTGAAGACCTGTTGTTCATTCGTTCCCTAAACCGTTCTCAGTTCCCCTGAAACTGACCAGTTTCGCATCACACTTAACATGGCTGAACACAGTGTGTATTGCACATCGCAAGGTACTTCAGGCTGATCGGAACGCACCCACTCACTCACAACGTTCACAGAAACAATAAAGGGGGGGTCCTTACTGAACATCACATGCTGGTTGCTGATTGGCTAAGCACACTGTGTCCAATCAGGAAGCCTGTCATGCCCAGTAAGAACTGTTTACTGTCAATGTTTATTTGTTAGTTTTATTGTAATTAGTAAAATGCATTAACACACGTTAATATAATCAGCGTGGCAGTGTTAATGTGTGTCTGTGTGTGAATAAGTAACATCTCTCACTGTTGCACACAACTCAGACTTTTACTCTCACTGAGGTTTATTAACACTGTTTTACACACACACACACACACACACACACACACACACACACGCGCACGTGCGCACACACACACACACACACACACACACACACACATTAGTGTACATGATGTCCTGTGTCCTCAAACATATTTCACTCCACACACTGACAGTTAAACTCCATTTCCCATGATGCTCTGCTCAGAGGCCCTGGCTTTGTAGACTTTCTGTCTCCACTTCGATCGACACGACGTGATGCCCAGGAATCATCGCCAGTCCCAAAACACGGGGCTCCGCCTGAGAGAACGAGTCTGTGGAAGACACACACACACACACACACACACACACACACACACACACACACACACACACACACACACACACACCACGTTTACATACACACCAGATAAACCTGAACACTGAACTAAAGTTTAGGGGCTGACGGACTGTGTGTACAATGTGTGTGTATTTGTGTATAGAGCAAAGTTTTTCATACCGATCACAGGTAGTAGTTTTGGTAGTTTCTCAGACTGCCTTAAATATGAATATACCTTTGACCTTTAATAGAAATGAGATCTGCACCTTTAAATAGACGTCGACCCCAACTTACGAGCACATTCCGTTCCAGGACACTCTTAGTTGGATTCGTTCCCAATTCCGACAAAGTGAGTCTTATACGACTTTGACATGTCATACGTCAACTGCCGACACGTCGACTGGTCTGCAATATAAAGCACCACATCAACCGTAATATCACCTAAGGAAATTAATCTCACAGTGTTGTTTCTGGAACTTTAAATCGCGAGCGGACTCCCAGACACCATTTTGTCTCAGAGCTGTTTTCCCGGATTAGGATTATTCACCATCAGGACAAGTTTACAGGACAGACATTTTCTATCATCGTGCTCCCGGACTGATTCACTTAAACCGGTTAGATACAATTCTTAACATGAAGGTTTGTAAGTTGGGGACTGCACAAAGTCATATTGTTACTGAGCAGCCGTTTGTATTAAAACATTGATTTTAGAGTCAGTGTGAAGATACATGAATCAGCACACACACACACACACACACACACACACACACACACCCTGGGGTCTGATCAGGAGTTCCTCAGGTCTGCCGGACACACACACACCCACACACACACACACACACACACACACACACACACACACACACAAAAACGCAATCCAAAACTGAATTTATTTTTTCCCCATCTCTACTGTTTAGTATGTGTGTGTGTGTGTGCCGGCAGTCCTGAAGAACTCTTGAGCAGACCCCAGGGGGTGTGTGTGTGTGTGTGTGTGTGTGTGTGTGTGTGTGTGTGTGCCGGCAGACCTGAGGAACTCCTGATCAGACCCCAGGGTGTGTGTGTGTGTGTGTGTGTGTGTACCGGCGGTCCTGAGGAACTCCTGAGCAGACCCCAGGATGACGTTACAGTCGCGGTCGGTGCAGAGGAACAGGCCGAGCAGCGTCCTCCCGTCCGTCATCCGGATCTTCATACTCTTATTCAGCAGATTCTCCAGCTTCTGTCTCGCACACACGTACGCACACTGCTCTGCCTGAAAAACACACACACACACACTGATTGGTCAGAAGGCATTGATTAGTTCTCTCTGACAGTAGCGCAGGGTTAGATTTATGCGCTCAATCGTTTCCATGGTAACAACTCCTTCACAGGGGGCGTGTCCAATCCTGTTCCTGTAACGTGAGTGGGCGGAGTCTCCAGTGTCAGTGTTTATAATTAAACTTTAATTATTTACACTCACAGCTCATTCATATTCTACACTCTCATATCTTCCTTCACCTGTCCAGATGTTAACACACACACACACACACACTGTAATGTATTTTAAACAGGTTACTCAGATCATTTCCGGTGTTTAATAACCATCTGTATCTGCTAATGCTAACAGGCTAATGCTAACAGGTTTACACACACACACACACACACCTTTATCTCTATTTAAACTCTAGAATACATTATAATATCTCTCAGTACCTCAGTAGTCTGCATGTCGGTGCCGTTCTCCTCCATGTGACTTGACACAAACTCCCCGAATTAAAGCCTTAAACAGAGACCGACATTACTTAGCTTGTTCAACACGCCGGCTCAAAGACATTAATGCGCATGTGCACAAATGACGCGCGGTTGCCAGAGCCGCGGCTTTTAACTTTCTTTTAATATTATAATACAAACAATTTGACATTGTATGAGTCAGTAATTAGAATAATTAACAAAACAAGGCACAGAACAAGTCCACAAATCAATTACACTCAACTACTACAAACCAGAAACTTTAGAGAAGATGTTTATATAACAGTGTTTTGGGAACTTTTTGAGAAAATGTTTTTATCGTCTGATCTGAGCTGCTGTTAACCTGCGATTTCTGAGGCTGGTGACTCGGATGAACTTATCCTCCGCAGCAGAGGCGACTCTCGGTCTTCCTTTCCTGGGCCGGTCCGCATGTCAGCCAGTTTCTTTGTAGCGCTTGATGCTTTTTGTGACTCCACTTGGGGACACTTTCAAATTTTTCCCAATTTTTCACACTGACTGACCTTCATTTCTTAAAGTAATGATGCCACTCGTTTTTCTTCACTTAGCTGCTTTTTACTTGCCATAATACAAATTCAACCTCTTTGAATGAGAAGGTGTCCAAACTTTTGCTCTGTACTGTATATAAATTTGTTGTTAGACTATCTGGTCCCGGACTTTTGTCAATTTTTAAACACATATCAGCCTCTTCAATTTTGTCAAGGGTCAAGTCTGTACTCATTTGTGGAATGAGGGTGGAGATTTTTTGTTAAAGATCTTTTCTTTTTCGTAAAAGGGGCTTATTTCCTTTTACACAGCTATTACTGTGGCATCTATTTAGTAAATTACATTTTTTGTTGTTGTTGTTGTTGCCTTCTTTTTTTTCTAGTCGAGAGAAATAAGCTGCCATCCATTTAAACCTTGAACATATTTAGGCAGCTTTTGCTTTTATTAGGATGGATTTCACCAAACTTTGGGAGCAAAGTTAATAATTAAATGTTGGTTTGCTACAACATTCATTAATTTCCTGAACAATTTAATTTTCTTTATTATTTTAAAATACTTTTACATTTTTACTAAAGCTTATAGAAAGGTTTCTTATTTTATATTTTATATACTCCCTCTCTTCTGTGAAGGATGAAATGTTAATGTTTTTTACATTTTATTATTAGTGTTATTCCTTCACAATATTTATCATTATTTAAGAGGCTGATGTTGAACTTCCAATAGCCTTTACTGCGCAGCATTTGTTTGGGCCTTCAAGCTGTAAACACACGAGACAGTAATCTGTAAGAGGAGCGGGTGACATAAAGGAGTTATGAGGGTCAGACACTAACCAGTAATCAATTCTGGATTTATAGACCCATCAGGTTTTAACCGAGAGTATTGTTTACGGTGCAGACTGATGTCCCTCCAAATGTAAGAAAAATTGATATTATTACAAAAATCTACTAAATTATTAATGAAATGGTGGGTTAAGAATTTTGTAGAAGATCTGTCCATCCATTCATCCATTACTACATTAAATTCACTTCCTATTATAATATTTTCAGAAAAGTATGTATTTTTTATTGCTTTGATCTTATTTTGTTCGTGACTATTGTAATCACAACATTCCCTAAGATTATACAGTAAATAAGTTATCTATCACACAGTAAAACACACAGTATGCAGTGACCATCATTGTCAGTCTCATGTAGTATAAATTTTCTTGCTGTAAAAGAGAAGGGCGACACCTGTGAACGTGAGAATAAAGTCTCATCACCCCATTGATTTACTGAATTTGTTACAAAGAATTCAGTCACCCATTTAGTTACCAAATTAAATAGAGAATCAGGAGATTTGTACATGTTCAATTCATCTGAACTATTACTAATGATGATGCGGGTTATGGTGATGGAATTTGTTACAGCAGTGATTCTGGGGTTGATTGTGGTTCTACTGAGTTGTTAATTGTGGTGTTGGTTGTGCTGATTTTGGTGTTGTCGGGATTGATTGTGGTGATGATGTTGGCTGTGGTGTTGGTTGTCATGGCGCCTCGAGTGCGAGTTTGTCGAGTGCTACACCGTCGAAGCGCAGCATGTGCCAGCCCTCCTCCTTTGTCAGATCCTCCGCTCCTTTATTCAGGTAGAAGTCCAGAGACGGTTTATTCCAATCCAACACAGAGAACTGCAGACGCACACACTGCTGTTCTACACACACCTACAACACACACACACACACACACATTGCAGACACCTGACTATCAGAGAATGTATATACCTCAATCTGAATCAGAACTCACTCGAGCTACAGACGACATCAGACCTTTCCCGATACCTCTACCTGTGAGAAAAGAGAGAGACAAACACGTGTAACACTGCTCAGAGAAAAAAAAAAGACACACACACACATACATACCTCTGAACTCTGGCATGACGTACAGATCCTCCATGTAGATGCTCCTTCCTTTGCATGTGCTGTAGGTGTAAAAATAGAGCGCATAGCCAACTGTGGTGTGTCCTACACACACACACACACACACACACACACACACACACAATCTTTACTGTACTGCTAGTGGTCACTTGTGTGTTATGCACTTCTGAGGGATTAGGGAAAGTGGATGATCAAGTGTGTGTGTGTGTGTTTTCTCACCATGTTCAGATCTTAGCTCCTCCGGCACCTCGGCTACCAGACACTGATAAAACGGGTTTGGACCAAATCCATCTCTCTGTAGCTCTACTCCACCACACACACACACACACACACACACACACACACACACACACACACACACACACACCATGGCCTCTATGAAAAGAGCTGGACAAACCCTTGGTGATTTCAGCCTCAGGTTTTCAGAAGAGCGATGTTGAAGCTCAGCTGTGGGAGCGGAATTGGCGGAACAAATGGAACCAGGCTGTTGTTTGGAACATGCATAATTACTTTAGATACCACACGCTAGCAAGCCTAGCTTTAGTTTAACCAAAATGCTAAGGTGGCTAACATTAATTTATACGCTATAGCATTTGATTGATCTCAGCCGTCCGTACCCTCCACGCCGCCCCGTGTCAATCCTACACGTCTTGTGGCGAGTTAATCTACACTGATTCCAGTTAGCAGTTTAGCTAAAGTGATACGTAGCAGGCGGTGCTAGAGTTTAACCAGTGCCTTGATATCTTTAATGGAGGGGTCACTCAAATCAGCCACACCCCTCATTATGTATAATTTTATGGCTTAATATAATTGTAACTGATGTGTTACATAAATATTTACCCCTTATACAGTTGTCATGAATGTGAAATCTAACTACAGAGACCAAAACTGTTGCTTGTTGTTGTTAGTCTTTTGGCTGCTCCTGTCGAGGGGTCATCTCCACAGCGGACCGACCATCTGAAGCACACACAGCTTGGCACAGGTTTTAGGCAGGATGCCCTACCTAATGTAACCTTGTCATTTTATCCAGCCTTGGGACCAACACTGCATCCAGGGGGTGGGGTTTGGGCATTGGGTGGGAATTGAACCTGGGCCTTCCATATGGCAGACGAGAAACCCACCACTGAGCCACCAATGCCCTGTTTCTTCTCCCAGGCTGTAAACATGGTTATTTATGTTGTAATGTTTAACATGGACTCCATATGAACTTAAACACGTCTCCTGTTATACTGAACTTCCAGCCTCCTAACACACAAGTATGAGGTCAGATCAATCCCTGCTCTCCGTTATCACCCAGATGAGGATGGGGTCCCTGTCGAGTCCGGTTCCTCTCAAGGTTTCTTCCTATCGTCATTTCAGGGAGTTTTTCCCTCAGCACCGTCGCCCTCGGCTCGTTCATCAGGGACCATCTGATCATTCTGATTCACACACACTCACATTTCATATACATTTCCATAATTTCATTTTAATTGTGTAAAGCTGCTTTGCGACAATGACCATAGTTTATAGCTCTTTACAAATAAATTGGAATTGAATAGATTATGGCTCTCTATGGGGTCTAACTCACTCTGGGAGCCTCTAGCGGTCATTGGTGGAACTGCATGCTTTAACACGTACATATTGGACTCGTTTATCAGAACCGCGTTTACACTCAGAACCCGAACTCCTCTTAACACTGACTAACACTGAGCTTCACCTTCATGTGAGATCTTCACCTGGTCAGCCATCTTCGCATACACTGCTAACTCCTGCACATGCGCACACACACAACAGGATAAAACTTCTTTAAACATATAATTACACACACGCAACAGGTTGATGTTTTTCTTTAAAAACTGTAATCACACACACCATGATCATCCTCTGGATGTCTGCGCAGTCCTCCTGCCGCGCTGCTCGGACGCTGAAGCTCATGGTGAAGTTCTCCGCAGTGAGATAAAAGCTGCACACTCCGGAGCTCCGAGCCGGGTTACCAAATCACTACAAAAACCCCTCCCACGGTACAGACAAAAACAAACCGTGTTTCGGAGGGGGCGGTGCCTTCATTCAACACAGTAAAGCGAGCGCTCGTGCGCGTCATGCGGCGCAAATAATGCGCAACCGCTCCGCTTCTGCTGGTAGAGGGCGCGAGAGGAGCGGTTGCGCATTATTTGCGCCGCAAGTGACTTCCGAAGGCAATTGATTCTACTGGATTTTAGTTAGGGGTATGTGTGTGTGTGTACATTGTATGTATGTGTGTATGTATGTATGTATGTATGTATGTATGTGTGGGGGGCTGAAGACTAAAGCACGCCACACTTTTCAGCTTTTTATTTGTAAACATTTTGAAAACCATTTATCATTTTCCATCCACTTCACAATTATGTGGCACTTTTATAAAATGCATTTATGTTTTTTGGTTCATTAGGTTCACATTTATAACAAATGTGTTAATGTTTTTATTAAAGTTATGACATTATGGGAATAATGTTTGATCTGGTCACTGATACACACCTTATCAAAGTCGGTAAGGTGTGTGTAAATAAAAAAATAATTATTATACATTACATTCCATATGGGTAAATTATAAACCAGAAGCTATATGACCTCTAATTTCTATCTGTGCAAAGAGAATTATACAACATTTTATTACACAAAATCATTACATATGTGTAAACTATAAAGCAGAAGTATATTAATAAATCAGTGTAAACACACACATACAGTCACAAACATAAAGAAAAGATCATGTGATCCACTCCTTCCCAGTCTCAGACAGCGTGAGATTGTGTGTGCGTGACGTGTGTCTGTCAGACGTCGTCGGAAATGCTGCTGGAGAGTCCTGCTCGACTGCACACACACATGCAGACCATGACGCAGCAGCCAGCTGTGATGATCAACCCGATGATGATGTAGACAAGCGTGACGGTCCAAAACGTGAACAGGTAGAGTGTCTTAGCGCAGTACAGCGGCGTGCTCGGGTCATAATTTGGCTCATAGATGGAGTAAACCCACACGTTACCTGCAAAACACACACACACACACACACACACACACACACACACACACACACACACACACACACACACACACACCAATTCACCAACTACTGTCACCTTACACACACACACACCTCAGATTTATTACTAGTGTGCAAGTGATCACCTGCAATGAACCAGCAGAATAGGAAGAGTGTAATGAGGGAGTTCCAGGTGGTGCAGAAGGTGCTGATGGCTCCGCCTCCATTCTCATCCTCCTGAGTGCAGGGGAGACACGACAGCAAGACGAGCACCAGCGCAAACACACCCTGGACTATCAGGTAGACCGGAATCAGGGGCTGACACGGACATTTGTCCAGATACAGCACACCTGAGAGAGAGAGAGAGTGTGTGTGTGTGTGTGTGTGTGTGTGTGTGTGTGTGTGTGTGTGTGTGTGTGTGTGTGTGTGTGTGAGAGAGAGAGAGAGAGAGATTCAGTCCAGAAAAATGACTTTAAATGAATTTAGGTATGAATTTACTTTACGTAAATTTACGCACCGATGACCAGCTGAGCGACAGGTAACGCGACGGCCAGCAGTTTGGAGATTACTGAAAACAGAACAGACAATAAGTGTGTGTGTGTGTGTGTGTGTGTGTGTGTGTGTGAGCAGACTCATTGCTGATGAAGGAGCTTTAACCACATAGTAAGTGATGGGTGTGAATACTTATGGAAATGGTATTTTTGGTCTTTATCTCTTTTTATAAATGAATAAAAACATCCCAAACACATGTTGTACTTGTGTGTAGAATCAGGAGGGAAAAGAAGATCACGAAAGATAATATGTGGATGTGAGATCTTTCCCTCAGCGCTGTGTTTCAGTTCCCCAAGCAGTGAGAGGGAGGTGGGGCAAATAACCCGGGTGTAGAGAGTGAGACAGGTGCAGGGAGTAAGACAGGTGGAGACTATGTGAGACAGGAGCAGGGAGTGAGACAGGTGTAGTGACTGTAGGTTAGACGCACTCAGAACTGGAAGACTCGGTTTAGGAGTCTGTCTAATATTCTGTAGCAGAGAGCGATCCTCCATCTCTCACATCCTGCAGAGACAAAGAGAGACGGAGAGAGACGTGGGGAGACGGAGAGAGAGAGAGAGAGTTGCGTCAAAGAAAACAAATAGAAACCAAACTAAAAAGCAAAACAACACCATCAACACACAGAATTATATAAACACACACACACACACACACACACACACTAGTTGGATCATTTTATCATCCGTGACTCGGTTCTTTGAATTTTGTTCATTAAAATGAACAAATCTTTTTTTTTTTTTTGAGTCATTTAGTTCATTTCATTCTTTTGATCAGAAATAAAATCCATCACCTCCAACACGTCTACATACACACATGTTGTCTATAGTTCCATTAATGAAAATATTATAATGCAGCTACAGACATCATATAAACAGAATGAGCAGCTCACCATCATATCTTCTGGTCCGAGTCGTTCGTTCTTTTGAATCTATTGCACTGCGTAGTGTCTATGGGGGTCACGTGACCGAAGAACGAACGACTCGAAACTAGAAGCCTCGAGCGGTAACGACTCATTTCTGTTTCCTGTACAGAACCTACGGAGGTTCTGCGATGCTTTGCGCGTCTAGTAGAAAATGAACGAATCACTCTGAGACCACTCGCTCTTCTGAGTCGTTCAAAAAGGACCGATTGTTCATGAACGACCCATCACTAACACACACGCACACACACACACACACCCACACACACCCACAAACACCCACACACAAACCCACACACACACACCCACCCACACAAACACACACACAAACACACACACCCACACCCACACCCACCCACACACACCCACACACACCCCCACACACCCCCACACACACACCCACACACACACCCACACACACACCCCCCCCACACACCCCCCCACACACACACACACACCCACACACACACCCACAAACACACACACACACCCACAAACACACACACACACCCACAAACACACACACACAAACACACACCCACAAACACACACCCACACCCACACACACCAGACTCATTGCAGCCATCACCCCAAACATCCTCTGAGCACTGAGCCGTGTTTTAGTATTAAAACAGCTATTAAACACAATTTTCAATTATAGTCTTAGTCTTGGGATAAATGTTCCTAATAGTTTTTATCATATCCAGTCAATTCTATTCTATTTTTGTTTAGTCCAGTTTTAGCCAATGAAAACGTAACATTTTAGCAAATAAATTATTATTAATAAACCCTACAGTCAGTCTAGTCTAAACAAAACCCAAAAAAGGTTTTCACAAAATAATTCTCTCAACATCTTAAAATGTATCTTTTCATTTGGTGTTTTCAGCTAATTATGTTTATTTTTAACATCAGAAGAAACAACTGCATAAAACATATTAATTTATGAACAAACCAATAGGAGCAGTATGGACAGTGTTTTGAAACTTAAAAAAAAAAAATGAATTTACACACTTGGACTGTTGTAGCCCTTATAGGTCACAATCATTTTCTAACCTTTTAGATTAATGTGTGTAAATAAAATACATCACAACATAATTATCTTGTGCCAACATGATTACCACAGAAATGCTGTAAAACTGGGTGATTATTATGGGACACCTTGATGCGTCTCTGCAGGTTTGTGGTATTTTCCCCAGCAATTGTGTGCCCCCACTGTTTCCCCTCCGATATTACGACAAATCAACATTTTTTCTTGGGTTCAATATGAAGAAAATGTATGAGGCGCCGTATACAGCTTAAATCAAATACACACACAAACTCTCCGCAAAAAAGTCTCCGCACACACACACACACACACACAAACTGTCTGCACAGAGAGCTTGTGTGTGTATTTGAGTGAAGTTTGATTTAACTTAACCGTATACGGTGCCTCATAAAAATGGACCCAAATATCATCTTTTCTCGTCTCGTCTTAGTCACAGGATTAAATGTCATCAACAAATATTTTACGTCATTATTTAGCATGAACATGAAGGAAGTGTGGATGCAGCTATGTTTATATCTACAGTAATCTCTAATCATCTCTAATCTAATCCCAATCTTAAAACACCCTATTATAATATCTGTATAACCGGTTATAGAACAACATCTAGTCTTAAAAAGTCCCTGTGTTTCAGAAGAGTCACATCATCATCCTGCATCTGATGGACCTGCGTTGAGAGACATTAACTGAGACATTGCTGAAACCTGAGAGGATCGAGCTGAACCTCAACTCCACACAAGGAATGTGTGTGTGATCAGACATCCTGAACAAGTGTGATGGGAAATCAGGAAAGCCTGGTGAAGACGCATGAAAAAGTCCAGTAGAAAGCAGAGCTGTGTTTAATAGTCAAAGTAAGAGCATTTACACACACACACACACACACACACACACACACACACACACACAATGATGACAACTCACAGGATTGGGACTAAACAGCTGTGCGTTAGTGAGGCTCATCAGAAAAAAAGGGCTAATTCATTAAGGAGGATTAAGATTAAAGACTTTGGAGCGATTGGAAAAAGGTCATGTGACCTGACGAGTCCAGACTGAGTCTGTTCCAGAGTGATGGGCGTGTCAGGGTGAGAAGGGAAGCGCATGAAGCGATGCTCCCATCATGCATAGTGTCCACTGTACAAGCCTCTGGAGACAGTGTTATGATCTGGGGTCGCTTCAGTCGCTCAGGTCGAGACTCAGCAACGTCATGTGGAGATAAAATGAAGTCACATGACCACCTGAATGTCCTGAATCACCAGCACATCACATCTATGGAGGTCTTGATCCAGTGCTTCTGGGAGCACAAGGAATCCTTTACACATATGAACTGGACACCATGGTGTGTGTGTGTGTGTGTGTGACTTTCAATAAAAGCTCACTGCAAAGGTTTCTGTAGTTCATCTGTTAGTTAAATTTTCTGTGTTAGACGTTTAAACACTCGGCGATTATCAACATGATGAAGAAACCGCGAGTTAAATCTAAAGCTATAATCAGAGGAAGGAAGAAGAAAACACTGTCAGCACTATGTGTGTGTGTGTCACATGTTTGTATAGGAAATTATGTAAAGATTTCATCATGGACACACACTCCTAGCTAAAACCCAAGGTGTGGGTGTGTCTAAAAAGTAATAATCACTTTGTTTAACTGTGTGTGTGTGTGTGTGTGTGTGTGTGTGTGTGTGTGTGTGTGTGTGTGTAAGTAACTGAGCTGAAGTTCTTACTTCTTCCTGTGTGTGTGTGTGTGTGTGTGTTTGTGTGATGCATTGTGAAGTCAGCAGGGTGGAGCTCGGCCTCCTCATAACTCCAGCCCTACATCCTGATCTCAGCTGTGTGTGTGTGTGTGTGTGTGTGTGTCTCACCTGTTCAGGTGACATCAGTGTGTGTGTGAGCTCAAACACGCGCGCGCAGAGGAGACGATTAAAAGTGAAGAACGGCTGATGAGCGCGAGCTGACGTTAAACAAACTGAGTACACTTGTTTATTACAACACACACACACACACACACACACACACAAACAAACACAAACACTGTCAGCACGATGCGCGCACGCACGCAGTAAGTTGTACAACAAACATGTTTACATAAATCGATCATTTCCAGGTAAAGTTTAAATAAACTTTAACTCACCGACACGCAGACAGAAGCTCTGTGTGTGTGTGTGTGTGTGTGTGTGTGTGTGTTAACGGAGGACAAAAGCGAAAGTGTTGGACTCCGGAAAATCTGAACTCACTCTGTCCCCGGGTGTCTCTCTCGAGGTTGCCAGATCACACAAACAAAACCCTCCCCGTATGTCTCTAACCACGCCCAGTCTAATCATCTATAAATAAAGGAAATGCTTCGTCTGTAAGTTGGTCAGAACTCGCTGTCTCAATGATTTCTTTAAGTTTCATACACCAGAGGACCAGAAACCATCACACAAAACTGTCTGGACAGAATGTAATGAGACTTGTTCAGTCCTCAGATCTCTGGCTGAAGTTTAATCTGCACCATCAGTGAATCTAAATGTGGAGTAAAAGTGATGTTATGAACAGTTATGTGTGGGATTTAATAATCTACTTTAAAATAATCTACTAATGCGCTACTGTCTCAATGTAAACAAACACCTGCACCAATAGATATTAATTAGAGAAGATAAAGTGAATATTTTTACTGGGATTAGTTCATATTTTCACTTTGGCTGAAATAACAGCGCTGAAGTGGTTTAAGTGAATTTTAACACGCCGGAGTCGTTTTAAGACAAAACTTCATCTTTATCTGAACGACCTTTTCCATTTCTCATCTGTGATTCTCTCTCCGATTACCGAACAGGGAGTGAATTTGTCTGAGCACCAAAGAAGTACAACTTAAGATACAAGATACGCAAGGAAAGAAATTACTTAATTTTGTCAAATTAAGTGTTAATAAATTAGACAGGGTTCTGCCGTACAGAAAGACACAGACATGTACGTGGGCTTCAACCTGAAATAATAATAATATCACTGATTACATTCAAGATCAGCAGATTATTTTTAACTTTAACTCTTTAACTCTTTAACAGTCAATGAGCCTACAAACTGTAGCTTTATAACAAAATTAACTCAGATGTTAATAGACAGAGCACTCTCTCTCTCTCTCTCTCTCTCTCGCACTCATTGTTTTACAGACATAACATTTTTATTAACTAATTACGAAAAATCATATTTTTTTTTTAACCCACCCTAAACTTATTTTTATGTGAAACAGCTGAGTCACATGAGATCTGGCAACCCGCTCTCTCCGGGTTAGTGGGCGTGACCCCGCACACGTGATTGAATCGTTGAAGAACATGATCAGTCTGTGAATTTTTACTGATAAATAGCTATTATTATTTCTACGGTCTTTGTCTCCACACGAGTGAAACTGTAATGTGTGTGTGTGATGTTTTAATGTTTTCTACAAATGGAACAATACAGAACCGCAGGGTTTAATTGATTTAACCCAAGACACACAACTTCCGGGAACGTGAGCATCACGTGGCCACACAGGTCCGTTCATCACGTGCGCACACTCCCAGACCGGAAGTTCCCAAGAAATAACTGATCACGTGACTGAATTAAAAAGCCACATTTATTACAGGATATAAAACCCAAACTGAAACATGAAAGCAGGGATTTACATCAAACCTTAAACCCTCACACACACACCACATTAGCACAGTGTCAGTCCTATAGCTGTACAGTTCACAGAAACCCCACCTCATCCTGGCCAGTCCAGTGCGTGTGTGTACAGCCCACAGTGTGTGTGAGTGTGTGTGTGTATGTGTTTAGCTGTGTTGTTTGTTTGTTTTGTGTGTGCGTGCGCATCCGGCCCATATTTTGTGTCTGCGCATGTGTGTGTTAGCCAATATTTTGTTGCTTCTGTCTTTGTGTGTGTGTGTGTGTGTGTTGTGTGTGTGTGTGTGTGTGTTCAGCCAGTCATGTGTGTGTCTGTGTGTTCCGGTTTGCACTCGGTGCTGATCGGTGATGTGCTGTTCTTCTCCAGCGATGATGATGATGAAGGTAAAGACACCACTATGTACTTCTGTACAGGTCGTGACCCTGAGACTGACCCCGTGACCCCGGGCTCCAGCTTAACAAGCGGCTGCAGGGGGGCGGAGCCACTGGGAACTGTGCTGGTCACAGGAGAGCTGGACTGGGAGGAGCTTAGTGTAATCACCTGCGAAACAAAAACACACACAATGAGCATTTTGTAACTGACAACTTTTAATTAAATGCAGTGTGCACGGCACACACTCATGACTGAACGTAGTAACAGATGTGTGCGTAAGTGTGTGTGTGTGGACTATGGTGTAGAGACACTGGGTCAAAGTGAGAGGCTCCACATTACCTGCTGCGTGGAGGCGGGGCCTGCACTGGTGCCCATGACGATGTATTTAGTTGCCGGGGGTGACGGCTGTGTGGGTGTGGCCGGCCGAGTCGACATCAGCGTGAGAGAGCTGGGAACTTTAATGATGCTGGGGGTCCGAGACCCACTCACACTGCTCACACTGCTCTGAGAGACAGACAGCGACGGTCTGGACTGCAGACAGACAGGGAGAGACAGACAGACATAATGAAATGTAAATATGATTATATAGATAAAGTAAAGCTTTACTCACGTAGGCCAGTGTGCTCAGATCAGAACGGAGTGTGTGTGTGTGTGTGTGTACCTGTGTGATGGTCAACGTGGTTCTGTTCACAGTCTGACTCTGCAGGGCGTTCTGCGCTCGAGCTTTAATGACGTGTGAACACAGCATTGGGCCCAGATACCCGTAATCCGCTCGGTACTGATCCACTACATCAGGAACCGAACGCAGCTTACAGATCACACTTGCACAGTGCTTCTACACACACACACACACACACACACACACACACACACACACATGACACAGGGAAGAGGAAGAAGACTTTGTGTCACATGTTGATTTCCCCACAGTGAAACAGTGACCTGGAGTAACCCCTGTGTGTCTCCTCACCAGCAGTAAACTCTGCACGTGATCGGCGCCGATCTTATCGATGTTGGACACGACGGGTCCCTCCATCACCGCCTTAATCCGAGCACCTTCCACTGACAACCGAGGGATGATCAGTGTCTTTATCACCTACACACATACACAAACACAAATACACACAGTATGAATACACCAGGAGATCTGTAACACACAGACACGGAGCTGCCACCTCTCACACACTCATCAGGAGACTCACACACACTCAATCTGTTCTTCTCTTCCTTTTTCTTTCTTCTCTCCCTCTTTTCTATCAATAATGATTCTTCTTTGACTAAACACTATATTATTACTATCATTATTTCCTTTGCTTTTTTGCTTTTGTTCTTATCAGTAGTGTTAACTTTATTTTTGACTGCACTGTTAAATGACTGATATATATACAGTCTTATGCAAAAGTTTAGGCACCACTTGATTAACAGATTTTGATGATTTTTTTTAAATTGAAAAGATATTAACACAGGTTTAGTCACAGTAATTCGCAGTGTGTGTATGGAATTGGCCCCTCCCCCTCTCCTCGTCTTACACAATAAAACTCCGCCTCACGCTTTTTGAGTTTCACAACACGCGCTCACACACGCCCGCACACACGCACACACACACAGAAACACTGTGTAGACTGCAGACTAACGGAATCAACTGTTAAAATAAAACAAAATAAGGGGAAAAATAAAACATTAACCAGCGATTTTGGTTGTAACAGCTGGAATGAATACAGTCACATGCATCTGTTAACACTGAAACACTAAAATATACAAAACCTGAGACATGTACGGTGAGGTGTATGATTAGTGTTCGACAAAATTCCTGAGCATGTGCAATGAAGGCGTTGTGTGTGTGTGTGTGTGTGTGTGTGTGTATGTATGTGTGTGTATATATGTGCAAATGCTCTGGAGACAGCAGTGTTAGACTCACATCAGGGCCGAGCTCAGAGAGACCAGCAATACACCCGTACCGGGTCGTCCACTGGGTCTTCTCATCCAACCACGACTGAGAGACAGAGAGAGACGGGGGGGACACAAGGAGAGATTAGAGAGTCTAGCAATAAGTGACAGAGTATAAACATTTCGTTGGGCTCCACACACACCTTAGTGAAGGTCTTGGTGATTCGAGACTGGATGTTGTTGGTGGTGGTGCTGAAGGTTTTGCAGCTCTGAGCCATGAGACGAGCTGCAAAGTCCCTGAGAGCCCAGTGGTTATCGACATCTGGCCTGAGACACAGCTGTTTACTCACAATACACGTCATGACTGCGGGGAGGAGCTCGTGCAGCTACACACACACACACACACACACACACACACACACAGGTTAATGTAATTACTTAATGAGGGCTAACCAATCAGCACTGCGCATGCAAAACTCTGAGCTTTGATTGGTCAGAACTGAGAACTCAGAGCTACAGCAGCTCCTGTGGCTCAGGAATAAAAGGCCCTGCAGCTGTGGAGGTCGTGAGCAGGGCGATTAACCCTCTCTGTCCCGCGCGACCGATAACAAGCAGAGATATAAAAGCTTTCTTCTTCCACTTAGATTTTATTAGAACCTTATAGACTTTATTCACAGTACAGGTGTGTGTTACAGGATTCTTAAAGTGTTAAATGGTTCAGAAGCACACAGACGGAATGACGTACATATTTCTCCAGGTAGAGGGTGGGGTTATCCATCAGCGCCTTCATCATCCTCATCAGGTAAATCAACAACGCCAAGTTATTCTGTACCACGTTCACACGAACCTTAGGTAGAGACACAGAGAGAGAGAGAGAGAGAGAGAGAGAGAGAGAGAGAGAGAGAGATGTTTTCGTATAATTATAGTTTAGTGGACACATCATCATCTTCAGGACATACACACACTGTGGAATACACAACACACACCAGTTTATTTCCCCTTACTGAGCAGGGGATCAATGTGAACACACACTCACCCCCTCAGAGATGAAGGTGCTGAAACGGGGCAGCATCTGGTACAGACCCGGGTCAGTGGCTATACTCTGCAGCGCCTCCTACAGGATAAACACATATACAGCCCTTACGACAGTGCATTGTGAAACAGTGATACACATACACACACATTATGTTTACAAATGTGCGCGCGCGCACGCGCGCACACACACACACACACACACACAGACGTACGGCTCTCTTGGCCTCACACGACCCCACACAGGCCTCAGTGATCTCCTTATAGTAGAGCTGCTGCTCCACAGAGAGCTCGTGTGTGCTGCGGGGCTTCAGGCGCAACTTCTCCTTCCCTGAAACAACATAAACACACCGTCAGCACCGTAAATATACACGCACACACCTCACCCACTACATGACTCACACCGCCCACCACCCACAAGCCTCGCCCACTACACCATCTTAACCCCCCCCCACTTAAATGAGTGACACTTTAATAAGAACAGTTGGGTTAAAGGGGCATGCCCGACACTGACCTTTGACCTCTGCAGAGGAGGCTCCCTGAGCTTTACCCTGGATGGGGCCATCGTTCTCCTGTCCGGGTTTGGCCGCCTTCAGGGGCTCCGATGCTTCAGACTTCTGCTGCTCCTTAGGAACTAACAAACACACACACACACACACAGTGAAGAAGTCACTCTTTAAATAAAATGTGTGTGTGTGTGTGTGTGTGTGTGTGTGTGTGTGTGAGAGAGAGAGATGGATATACTCTTACCTGGAGGTGGGTTCTCTGGGATTGCCGGCTGGACACCATCAATACTCAACCAGTGAGCTACACACAATCACAAACACACACAGTCATAAGCATTTGAAGCACATTCCATATACTGACAATATTAATGTGTGTGTCTGTGTGTGTTTTACCCTTAAGTGAGACGTCGAGCGGCACACGGGGAAGCGGCGTGTTGATGATGTCACTAAGGTCCACCTCCTTCTCCTCGTAAAAGTGAAGCTCACGTCCGCCGCCACTCGCAAAGCGGAACGGAATAAACTCCTGTGTCTGAAAGCCGTACAGAGGCTGTTCTCACACACACACACACACACACACACACACACACACACACACACACACACACACACACACACACACCAGTTAACGGATGCCCTGATGAATGTACATCCTCACGCTATGTGGAGAGAGCAGGTATAGAGATCATTACCTGATAAGTTTGTGCGCGTGTGTGCGTGCGTATCTCACCTCCACATTCTTCAGCTTGAGGGCGTGGTCAATGTCACTTGTTGTCAGTTTTCGTCGTTTGCCATGGTGCATGAACTTTACTGCATCCTACCACACACACAGAGCACCACTCATATACAGTCTAGAACAGGATTGGAGTGGATATAAGTGAGTGTGTTTGTGTGTATGTACGAGTGAGTGAGTGTATGTGTGTGAGAATGAGTGTGTGTGTGTTTGTGTGGTGTGTGTGTGTGTGTGTGTGTGTGTGTGTGTGTGTGCGCACCTGAGTGATCTCCTTGATCCTGTAGCTGATCTCCTCACTCAGAGCCACACAGCTCTCCTCCTGCAGCTGGGACACGCCAACACACTCCGCCATCACCTTCATCGACTCAGTGGAGAAGAGCACTGAACACGCCTTCTGCCTGCGCTCCTCCGCCATCCCGCTGCTCTGCGTGAACACGCACACACACACACACACACACACACACACACACACACACACACACACACAAATATACTGTATACATCACTACAGCCGGGGCCAAAAGTTTTGAGAATGACACAAATATGAATTTTCACAGTTTCTGTGTTTTTAGATTTTTTTTTGTCAGGTGGTGTAGTAAGGATAATAGTTTCATAAATGTTAAAGGCTTTTTCTGACAGTTACATGAAGTTTACACAGAGACTCAGATCTCACTAGGACTCTTCTCATAAACTTAATGTAACTGTAAATAAAAGCCTTTAACAATTATCAAACGCTCGTAATTATACTTCAGTATTCCAGAGTAATATCTAAAAACTCTAAAGCAGCAGACTTTGTGGAAATTAATATTTGTGTCATTCTCAGAACTTTTGGCCCCCAGCTGTACAGTACTTGATCAGAAATGTATCGTTTAGCTGATACTGTACGGATCTGGCAACCCGAAACAAATCTCCCCTCGCATATAAACAGCAGTACAAAACACACGGTCATTAAACGCACACAAGGATAATAAAGCAACCATTTCCTAATTACTTTCCCACAGTAGTGTTGCTGTTAGAGCTTTACTGTGTGTCTGTGTGTGTGTGTAAGTGTTTCGTCTGCTGCTAAGCTCTCTCTCTCTCTCTTACCTTTTGAGAACAAAGCTGATGTTCTAGAATGAATCGGTCTCTATTAAAAATAAAAAACAGTAAACTGGGACAACCAGCGCGGCTGAGAGCAGGTTTATATTCCTGAGCGTAAATCCGCACTGTACAGAGGGAATATTAGGAGTATTTTAGGATTAGTTTTCTGCCTCAGAGCTCCGAGCCGTTTTTCTGAAAATCCGCCATTTTGAGTTTGAGCTGCAGGTCCTGACAGGACACACAAAACCTGCACGAAACAGCGAATTGAAAAGAAAATATAAATTTATTCGCTTTATTTTACGTTAGATTTATTGTTGTGGTTTGATATTTCTACAACCTGAGAGCGAGAGCAGATTAAATAGTAGGACATTATTATTAATATTAGTAGTAGTAGTATTATAATATGTTTTATCCACCTTCCAGGACCGGATCTTTCCTGTTCTCGCGCACTTTTAATCATTCAGTAGATTCGAGAAAAAATATATACAATGAACTCAAACTTTCATATTTTGTTCGAATTGTTTGAGTGCTTTACACTGCAGAGTACACAATAACCTGCACTATTGTAGTTAAAGTAAGAAACATAAAAAATGAAATGTTTGAATGAATGAATGAATGAATGAGTGAGTGAGTGAGTGTGTGTGTGTGTGTGTGTGTGCAGTGCTCAGGTGGAGCCTCTCAATAAGCTCACAGCTGTCAGGTGTTAACGTTAACGAGGTTTGTTCACACAGGAATAAAAGTAGCAGCGAGAGCCCTCACACTCATTACTGCTGTTTAGAGATTCCAGACTGCTTGAGTCAGGATGGTGCGAGTGGACCTGGGTGTGGTGTGTGTGGTGTGTCTGCAGGTTGGAGGGATTCTGATGAGCATTACTCAGGGTGCAGGAGATGCTGAAGCTCATCATGTCATGAGTCCTCTGAAGGACAATCATGTGTCTGTGACCGGAAGGCAGACGTCCCCCAGACGCCCTGGTGTGTCCCTCAGGACGGTGTCTGTGACCTGCAGTCCCTCTGCCATGGAGGTTCGCGTTAAAGCCGACCTGTTTAACGTCGGAGCTCCGGTTAATCCTGAACACGTGTCCGTGGGAGAGTGCTGTGGTGTGACCAATGTCTCGTCTGAGGAGTTCATCATCCACACCACTCTCACTGACTGTGGCACACGTTACTGGGTACACAAACACACACACACACACACACACACACACACACACACACACACACACACACACACTTGTATGAATGTACGTTTTATTCCCAAACGTATTGGCTCGCCTTCCTTCACATGCATATGAACTTCCAAGTAACATCCAATTATTAATCCAGAGTGTTTAATATGATGTTGGCCCCACCCCCTTTACAGCTGTAACAGCTTCAACTCTTCTGTGAAGGCTTTCCACAAGGTTTAGGAGTGTGTCTATGGGAATTTTTGACCATTCTTCCAGAAGAGCATTTGTGAGGTCAGGCTCGCAGTCTCCGCTCTAATTCATCCCTAAGATGTTCTATTGGGTTGAGGTGAGGACTCTTGCAGACCAGGCAAGTTCTTCGACACCAAACTCGCTCAGCCATGTCTTTGTGCACTGGTGCGCGGTCTGGTGAACTGTTGCACAATAACAGTTTCTCAAGTTTCAAGGATGTTGCTCAAGTTCATATGCATGTGAAGGCAGGTGAGCCAATACTTTTGGCAACATGGTGTACATGCACATCATTACAATTAAACTGGACTGATGCACCCAGACACACGGAAACGCCATCCAGCAATTTTACACACCAACCGGCACAATGATTTTTATTTTTATTTTTTAAATAAATATTTTTTACACAATAGTTTAACATTTGATTGATGTTATTTGCACAATAACAGTTTCTCTGCTGCTACTACAAAAAATTAAGGTTTCTATTTATGTATTGATACAATTTATTTGCACTACCTCAACTGGGCTCTGTGTACTGGTAGCACTACATTCAGTGTACAGCCTACAGTGCACTTCATGTCTTTTTGTATAGTCGTATAGTTTTTGTTAATCCATGTTTGTGAATAGCACCTTGGTCCTGGAGGAGCGTTTTGATTTCACTGTATCCTGAACTGTATATGGATGCAATGACAATAAAAGCTGACTTGATTAGACAGTGATTATTGTCACGGTTATGTGCAGCTGAGATTGTTGTTGTTTCTAGTGGTGCTGGGATCAAACGCCCTTTTTTCCCCCAATAGCACTTAAACTGCATCGCTTCCTGTGTTGTGTCCAGATGACGTCTGATTCCATTATTTACACAAACCTCCTGGTGTACGCTCCAGTTCCCTCTGCCCACGGAGTGACGAGGCAGGAGAAGACCTCCGTCCCTGTGGAGTGTGTGTACAGGAGGTATGTTACTAGAGTTGGTGGAGAAACATTATATTAATATTCTGACATGGTTCAGTGTAACAGGCCAGTTCTGAGAATTAATGGCAGGTTTGGATGCGCCAATGTGATTTATATGACTACAGTATGTGATTACTGAGACCTATTAGTAACAATATCCTGGCAGTTAAAGCTCGAGAGTTTTGTTGAGCTTTGTGAGATCTGCTCAGTTACAAGCTGGAGAATGTTGAGGAAATGCTCACGCGGGTAATGCGGCGCTCCTCTATTCTGCCCAGTTATTTATCTAAACAAAAATAGAAAAAATTAGTTTAAAGTGGAAACCTAGTGCAGTATTCTCCGGGAACGATGGCCCGACCTGCTGGGCCAGAAAGTCCAAACACATCCTCACAGCACGGCCTTTAGCACAGCTTTACACAGAATTCAACATGGCATGACATCAGCTACTACAACTGATTAGTATTAGTTGTGGAATCAAAATGTACGGAAATTATCCAGGCTTGTTGAGATCGCTTAATTTAGAGAATACTCCACTGATGTCAAAAAAACACACTAGTACATGCATGTGAAGGCCTCGCTCCAGTGGAGTGTTAAACACTTCCTGTTAGTTATAACTAGCATTTGTATGCATCGTTGATGCGAACAGTTCAAAGGTTAAATCTAAAAATAATCTACTGATCTTTATTGTAATGAGTATTATTATTATTATTATTTGAGGTTGAAGTCCACGTACATGTCTGTGTGTCTCTCTGTCTAACTTATTAATACACAGAAATCACATTCTGTAAGGTCGAATATCTGACGCCTTGTTTACACTAAGTTGTACTTCTTTGGTGGTCAGACAAATACACTCGCTGTTCGGTAATCGGAGAGAGAATCACAGATGAGAAAGAAGATCAGATAAAGATGAAGTTTTGTCTTAAAACGACTCCAGCATATTAAAATTCACTTATACCACTTCAGCGCTGTTATTTCAGCCAAAGTGAAAATATGAACTAATCCCAGTAAAAATATTCACTTTATCTTTTCTAATTAATATTTGTTGCTGCAGGTGTTTGTTTACATTGAGACAGTCGCGCATTAGTAGATTATTTTAAAGATTATTATTAAATCCCACACATAACTGTTCATAACATCACTTTTACTCCACATTTAGATTCACTGACTGCAGATTAAACTTGAGGCAGAGATCTGAGGACTGCAGGAGATTCAGTAAATTCTGTCCAGGTAGTTTTGCTTGATGTGACTAAATCTGTCCAGGAAGTCGATGTTTCTGAGACTGGTTTCTGGTCCTCCAATGTAAGAAACAAATATCATTGAAAGAGCGAGTTCAGACAAAACGTACAAACAAAACCTTTCTTTTATTTATATAGATCCCTTGGTCATTGTTTGAAAGTGTATGTTTGTTTCAGGAGGTTTAGTGTTGACAGTGTCTCGCTCGTCCCTGCTTGGCTCCCCCACTTGAGTGTGCACTCTGCTGAACACGCCCTGCACTTCACTCTGCACCTGATGACCAGTGAGTGAAACACTCATTCATGTGCGTGCTTCATAGATATCTTGTATGGACCTGATTGGCTGTACCCCGCCCTTTACATTAGTGCTGCTGGTTGAGCAGCTCTGCCATATTGGATAGTGCTACTTTTATCTGCAGAAGAAACCGTGGCTAATGCAAAACTAACATACTGCAGTGTCAGGATACAAACTACTGGAATTATAACAGTTACTGGTACGAGAGCGGCATTGTGCTTCATGAGTGAGTAAAAAAATTTGTACATTTTGGACAGTGATGAAAAGGATTCCAGATATGGTGCAAAGGTTGGCCGCATTGTTCTCCTTCTGTGTTTATTGGCACGTTGCACTCCAATTAGGTGCAAAATGTCTCCTACTGTATCAGAGACTGTAGCTGCACTCTGCTTTGGAACAATATTATTCAAATGAAAGCTGGCCCGCAGGGGAGGGGTGAATGGGGCAATCATGCCCAGGTATGGTATGAAGCAATCATCTCTAATGAGAAAGCACAGTTTAAAAAAAACAAACAAAACAAAAGCAAATCCAGAGCAGGTGCGTGAAAAGATGACCTGAGTTTAAGTCCCACCTTCCTGCTCCAGGATTGGCTCTCCAGTACAAGTCTAACCAAACATACAAGACGTTGTTAGTCTGAGTAAACATCTTAGACAGACTGAAATTATACTAAATCAAACTTCACACCCAGATGATGCGATTGGGAGTCGAGGTTCTCAATCAGACCCAGAAGTCACAAAAGGACAAAACGTGTTAAAGCATAAGAAGATGGAAGAAGCACAGCAGAGATTGTGATGTCGACCCCCTGCAGAAACATACAAGTTGGCCTCTGCCTTCGGGTGACTTCATAAACACCAGGGATAGCGTGCATCCCGTTTATACAAACAGTAGTGTACAGATGTTTTCATCGCTCCACACGCTCCTGTTTGCTGTGTGATGTAATGGATCAACTGAGGGGGGTGGGGGGGCCCAATACCAATACTTACCAATACACCTATGGTGGAGTCTGCCATACTCTGGACAATAAATCGATTCCCTGTGGGGGTGTGTGTGTGGGGGTGTGTGTGTGGGTGTGTGGGGGTGTGTGTGTGGGGGGGTGTGGAAACTGGAAGAAAGATGGGAGTCGAGTTAAATGCCTGAGGCCGTATTCACAAAGCTTCTTAAGCCTAAAAGTTGCTCCTAGTGATGAAATTCTAAGAAAAATCTTAGAATTAGGGCATTTTCTTAGAATTTCTCCTTAAATTTAGTATTAAATCTTAGTAAAGATAAAAATGATTCACAAAACATCTTGGCCCTAAAAAAACAGCTCCTAAGGTAAAAGTTGTTAAGAGTAGAGAGGAGGACTTTTAAGAGGCTTAAGAGTTTCTCTAACAGAGGACAATATGGCGGAAGGAAGAAATATTCTCCAAACACTGAACGTAAAGCTAAAAGTAAACGCTGCTCTTCTGTCCAGTCTGATTTTCTTGTTGTTTTACTTCCTTCCGTCTCTCTTGGATTGTTGGCTACATACCATCCAAAAGTGCAACTTAAATAAACTGTCCTGTGATCATGTAAATTGGTAAAAAGTGAACCATTTTGCTCCCATCAATCTAAAATGAATTACAAGTAATAAAATCAGTATGAAAAATAAATGTGAGAACTTAAATATAGTAACTACTGTGTGGAAATTGGTTGCTTCAAAAGTCGACACATTTTCAACATGTAGTTGTTTAATTCACTTTAAGACATTTAGCCTATAACAAAGTTTGCATAAAGTAGCCTGTAGTCATGATTATACAATTTCTTCATATACAAAAATTACTATTCACTGTCTGTTCTATTATCATGTGTTCTGTTTTCACAAAGAGCTCATTTCAAAACCTTTACAGAGGTCAGAGGTTATTTTTTATTAATCAATCACAGTCCTTGAATTGCTGCATCATCCCTAGCAATGGGGTCGACCACGCCCCCTCACTAAGATGAATGTTTTTCTATTTTCCTTACTCAGAGTTGCTCTAAAAGTTTCCCTAAATCATTTTTAGTCTAGGACTCCCAGATAGGACTTTTTAAGCTAAGATAGGAGCTCTGAGAGAATTCTAAGAAGCTTTGTGAATACGGGCCCTGATGTCTAACCACAGCCTCATTTCATCGTGCGTGGACGTGTGGTGACATTTCTGTCTAAGACTAAAAGATATTTAAGTATTTTATATATTTTTAATGAGCTCAAGCTGTTAAAGTCGCTCCACGCAGTGGAGACAGCCGAGCCGGTCTATACAAGATATCTGTGGTTAGCTTATAGTGAGCACTCCTTCATGATGTAACTTCCTGTTGGTGTGTGCAGCTGATTGGCTGGCGGTGCGAGAAGGCGTGTACTTCCTGGGGGACGTGATAAACATGGAGGCGTCTGTGTTTGCACCTCAGCTGGAGCTGCAAGTGTTTGTTCAGGACTGTGTTGCTACGGCGACCTTTGAGGAGAATTCAGGACCCAGATACCAGTTTATACAAAATGGGTCAGGCGCACACACACACACACACACACACACACACACACACACACACACACACACACACACACACACACACACACACACACACACACACACACACACACACACACTTCATGTAAGACTTGCATACAGTTGATCAAAGAAATGTTAAATGCTGTGCCATTAAATGTCTGTTTATGAATTGTTCCCTTTGTGTCCCCTTTTCCACCCCCACACCTGTCCCACCCTCCTGCTCAGGTGTTTCACAGATGGACAGCAGACAAGTTCCACTTCTCGCTTCCTTCCCAGAATTCAGTCTGATAAACTCCGTCTTCAGCTCCACAGCTTCATCTTCAGACAGGTGCACAGTGCGCAGGTACACCATCAATACCTAAACAACTACAATATGAATCCTCACACGCGCGCGCACACACACACACACACATACATGCTGGTGTTTAGTGTTTCTCAGCTGGTTTGTTTCATGTCGCAGATCTTTATTAGCTGCAGTCTGAAAGCTGATCTCCAGAGCTCTTCCTCCAGCAGAGCTTGTTCCTACATACAGGGAAGGTCTGAATTCTCTCTCTCTCTCTCTCTCTCTCTCTCTCTCTCTCTCTCTCTCTCTCTCTCTCTCTCACATACACAAACACAGTGGAACTTTGGTCTGTGAAGAACGTGGTATAGGAGCGTTTTGCGCAAAATTTCTTAAATTTTAACTTGTTAAATGAGCGAGGTCTTTATATACGAGTAGTACGCATGCGCTTTATCTGTCGAGCGTCACGCGATCACAACTGAGCCAAAGGTTGTTCTCTCTACAGGATTGTGGGTAATCGTCTTCCATGTTCAGTCTCGGTGCACGCGCTTTACTCGTATAGTCAGCATCCATGCGCACTTGTCCTGTTTACTATAACACTGTGATCACGTGTGTGTCGCACGTAAAGCAAACGCAAGCATCATTAAAGAGGTTCCTTGTTAAAGATCCAGTTTCCAAAGTAAAATGCAGATTAATTTTTTTTTTTTTTTTTTAAATGTTATTACATTTTGTATACATTATTTTTTTAATGAATATTTTTGGGTTGTGGTTGTCTGAGTTTCCATTATTTCTAATTGGGGGAAATTCACTTTGATTTATGAGTGTTTTAATATACAAGCACGCTTCCAGAATGAATTATGCTCGCAATCCAAGGTTTGACTGTACATACTGAAGAACATGTGAAGCATAGTGTCTGTGTGTGTTAGTTGGGGGTCTGCAGACGGAGATGACTCTGTGTGTGAAAGCTGTCAGACGTCCAATCAGTTTGAACAGTATGTTACTGAAAGCCGAAACCACACGCAGACTGGATCTTTAAATATGGAACCCGGAGAACCTGACCTCAGAACCTCTGAATCAGAGTGGACAGACCCAGGACACACGGACACACACGGTGTGCAAGGTGAACTTACGAGACACTAACAAGTCGCATGATGTTTTTGTAAGAGGAAGAAAGAGAGCTGTCTGTGTGTGTGTGATCCACAGCATCGCAGCAGAACGTGCAGGTTGGTCCTCTGACTCTCTCTCCATGGAGCAGTGAAGTGTCGCCCCCTGCAGTGCTGGAGGGAGTTCACATCTCTTACGTTCCTCCAATTAAAACCAAGCGGCTGACGGCACCGATGCTGCAGGGAAACACCTTAAGGCCGGGTGTGTAAACTTTTAAACAGAATATATCTCTGCATTGTGCTGGCAATATAAATGTTTAATCTGCCTTAGCAGCTTCTGACCCCAGTGTGAGTGTGGAGAATGTCGGGTTGGAGGGGGGCGTTCCTACAGAACCAGGTGTGTACAGCAGCCTCAGGGTTGCCACATCCTCTATCATCCTGACAGTATTCGGCATTGAAAATGGTCTAATCTGAGATGGACTAAAGTAAATGTCTCTCTGTTACATGACGACTAAACCACAGACATGGGTGTGTCCTTGGCCACACCCACACCTGAGCATCGCTTGACTGTGACTCCACTCGTGTTCACGTCACCAGAAACATTCAGCACCGTGTTCGAGACCGATTTCACTTCACCATCAGCAGCGGTGACTCCAGAAACCCCTGGTGATGTTGCTCTCACTGATCCTGGCATGGAGACAGTCAGCACAGACCTGAACTCCTCACGCGGGGAGGGCCTGGTGTGGGGTGGGGCTGGGGGCGGGGTATGGGACGCGCCCTCTCCAACCATGAGCGTTTGAGAAATAAACCTGAACCAAACTGAACCAGTGTCTTTTTATATATATATATATACACACACACACACACACACACACACACACACAGAAGTACACATGTTTGCGATTGTGTTTAGATTTTGAGGGGGTAATGATTAGTAGATTAGCAAGGAGGGGTAATTTGTTTTATCTGGTGTGTGAAGGTGAAAATGTGACAGTAATCTGAAGTTTGATAATTATTTTCCTACAGAGCTACAGGAATCCAAATATCATCACCCCATTATTAACTCCATCATGGGCAGGGGGACTTGGACAGTAAAGACTATGGTCTTCTGGTCAGAAGGTCATTGGTTTAATTCCCAGCATCAGCAAGCTGCCATAGTTGAGGCTTTAAGCATAGTCCTCAACCCTGTCTCTGCCAGGGACTGCAGTATCCTGGCTGCCCCTGCACTCTGCCTCCATCACTTCATCAACACACACACACACACACACACACACACACACACACACTACATATTTACTTTTACAATGTTTATTTACAATTAAATGACAATTTTTTTTTATGATTTCAGTTCCAAAAGAGTGTAATGAAGAGACTCAACTGAGACTTCACTTTTGCCTTTTGCAATAAAGTTCAGGTTAAAGTGTTGTGATTGGCTGCCTGTAGGAGTGATGTGCTGGCTGCGCTGTGATTGGCTGCCTGTAGGAGTGATGTGCTGGCTGCGCTGTGATTGGCTGCCTGTAGGAGTGATGTGCTGGCTGCGCTGTGATTGGCTGCCTGTAGGAGCGATGTGCTGGCTGCGCTGTGATTGGCTGCCTGTAGGAGCGATGTGTTGGCTGCGCTGTGATTGGCCGCCTGTAGGAGCGATGTGCTGGCTGCGCTGTGATTGGCCGCCTGTAGGAGCGATGTGCTGGCTGCTCTGTGATTGGCCGCCTGTAGGAGCGATGTGCTTGCTGCGCTGTGATTGGCTGCACGTGAGATCCGGTACTGTTCTCGTAGGTTGCGCCGGCGCTGGTGTTCGTTAGTGACCTCGATCACAACGTCGTGAGGAAACCAACCAGTCATCTGATCTGAGAGCCGAATCCCCTCCCACCAGCCTGCACCATAACCATAATGAACATCACTATAGCAACACACACTGGAGTGCACAACAGATGTACACCTACAGCACACAGACAGTTTAACGTGTCGCTTACCCTCATGTGTTTTGCGTATGATGTTGATGATGTCAGAGGGTTCTAAGCTGAGCTCATCAGCCTGTTTTCCAACATACTGCTTAATGCACTGGACCTGTGGGCAGTCTGATACACACACACACACACACAGTTAAGGCCCTCCATCTATGTGTGTGCGTGTGTGCGCATTTGTGTGTGTAGCTCACCCCAGTCATCATACACTCTCTCTTCCTTTGGCTCTGATGTCAGAGAGACAGATGGAAATGCTGCTGTCCACCGGTGCAGGTCTGACCTACACACAAACATGACAGTGGTAAGTGTGTGTGCGAGTGTGTGCACATGCATGCATGCGTGTGTGTGTGTGTAACATACTCTGTGTTAGCCTTTAACACACGCTCACACATCTTGCCCTGGTGATTCTCCAGCATTGTGAGACAGAAGGTGTGGTCTAACTGAGCTCCTCCCTCTAAAGGCCGGACCTGGACCAGGGATCGGTGGGCGTGGTCAAAAACCAGGAAGCGCTCTGTATTTACAGTGCTGAGAAACAGAGAGATGAATAAGTATTACTCTGTGCTGTTATAGCATTACCATTTTTCTGTGTGTGTGTGTGCACACTTACCTCCTGTGTGTGAGGATGATGATGTCATTGAAGAGGAAGATGTAGATGGGGGTGAAGCGGAAGCGGAAGCTGAACATTGATCCTCCTTTAATGAGCTCCTGGAGGTCGCCCTGTTTCTCCAGACACCGCGTTCGAGTCACCAGAGGGATCGCCTGAGTATTATGGGATGGACCGGGTCAGTGGGCAGTACAGGACGTGTGTGTGTGTGTGTGTGTGTGTGTGTGTGTGTGTGTGTGTTAAACTGCACCTTGAGTTTGTCAAACTCCAGCATGGTGGCGATGTGCATGAGCTCCTCCATCTGCTTCATCTGCCCCACCTGTGTGTTCGCCTGTTTGATCATCTACACACACACACACACACACCATCAATATGAAGTGTAAAGACTCCTGTGAATGAAGCTTCTCTGGCAGATGTGTCACTGAGATGTGGCGTGTCCTCTAAACACCTGCACCAGGACTAAATATAATATTCACTTCACTTCAGTTTCATTTGTATAGCGCTTTTAACAATGGTGATCGTCACAAAAGCAGCTTTACACAATCAAAATCAAATTATGAAAGACTGTATGAAATGTGAGTGTGTGTGAATCAGAATGATCAGATGGTCCCTGATGAACAAGTCGAGGGCGACGGTGCTGAGGGGAAAACTCCCTGAGATGGCAACAGGAAGAAACCTTGAGAGGAACCGGACTCAACAGGGAACCCTGATTAAGATGACATGGTGACAAGTTTCCGCCATAAATGAACAAAACTACCATTAGCAATCTACTTTAGTAAATGTACTTGAACATTAACTTAATGCACACTGCGGATTTGAAGGTGAAATTTTATCAGTAACATTTTTCCCGTTTGTCGCTCACCGATCATAAAAATG
The DNA here is from genome assembly GCA_011419295.1 of Clarias macrocephalus. NCBI lineage: Eukaryota > Metazoa > Chordata > Actinopteri > Siluriformes > Clariidae > Clarias > Clarias macrocephalus. The sequence goes on from JAAGKR010003667.1 coordinate 31,967, forward strand.
TGAAACTTTGATGAAAGAAAAAAAAAGAAAAACATGTGTGTGTGTGTGTCTAACCTCATTGACTGTAGTTAGAGCTCTACAGGCTGTGTTTTCCTCATTTGATCCCTCGACTGTGTTCTTCAGAATACTCTACAATGAAACACACACACATTACACACGTTACTCCACATGAAGCACACGCTGAGGGAAAGATTCAGATGAATCAAACCGGGTGGAGTCTCTTTCAGAATGTAGCTCCTGACACACCCCTCGTAAACCAAGCTCCGCCCACCACCAAGTACCACTGAACATTCTCAGGGGTAAGATCAGGTGGCTCTCAGGAGCGGTACTGCTAAGGCTAAAATATGTGTGTGTGTGTGTGTGTGTGTGTGTGTGTGTGTGTGTGTGTGTGTGTGTGTGTGTGTGTACCTGAATCAGGATCTTGATGCGTGTGATCCTTTGGAATGGCAGAACCATGAAGGAAGTGAAGGGCAGCCGATTACAGAGAGGAGATTGTTCTAAACGCTTCATTACTGTGTGGAACACACGGTTACACTGCCTACACACACACACACACATAGCATGAAGCAATGGAAGATAAAATAGGCATATTTTGGGTGTGTGTGTGTGTGTGTGTGTGTGTGTGTGTGTGTGTGTGTGTGTATGTCGTACATTAGCTTGCTGTAGGTCTTCTCCTGATACACCTGGTTCCTGACATACTCTACGTACACAGAGAAGTGTGTGTTTGCGTGATGGTAGATGATGTCACACACATCTGACATGAGCACACTCTCGTCCACTCGCGCCAGCAGATCCTGCATGAACCTGTGTGTGTACACATCCAGTAACACTGATGAAGATGATGATGATTAGTGTTACAGTTGAAGTTGCTGTAGTCCACAACACTGACCTCTGGCTGACCTCGTGCACCTGCAGGATGTTGGAGAAGAGTGACTTCCTGTCATGGACGATGAGCGTGTCATCCAGCTCCCGCGACCCCAGGAAGTGATCTCTGAGCACGTTGAGTGAGCGCAGGTACGACGCCTCTGAGGTCAAAACCTCAAACATGCACTACAGGTCAAAGGTCAAAGGATTAGAGCTGAATTGAAGGCCCGTGACTCTCTGTGGTGTTCATCTCACTCTACATTCAGGCATTTGGCAGATGCTCTTATCCGGATCGATTTCAACACGGTTTCACAGCTAGCTAGAGATCCTAACGCTCCACTCCTTCTGGTGATGGTGGCTAACCGCACCACGCTACCTCAAGAGTTAACTAAGGTCACTGTGCTAGTGACATTGGTTAGCTAATTATAAAATCACTAAAAGGAGCTTACGAAGAATTCACTCACTGATCTGGGCCCGTATTCTCAAAGCTTCTTAGAATTCTCTCAGAGCTCCTATCTTAGCTTAAAAAGTCCTAGCTGGGAGTCCTAGACTAAAAGTGATTTAGGAAACTTTTTAGAGCAACTCTGAGTAAGGAAAGTAGAAAACCCTTTATCTTAGTGAGGGGGCGTGTGGTCGACCCCATTGCTAGGGATGATGCAGCAATTCAAGGACTGTGATTGGTTAATAAAAATAATCTCTGACCTCTGTAAAGGTTTTGAAATGAGCTCTTTGTGAAAATAGAATATATGATAATAGAACAGACAGTGAAGTCATGATGGCTGTATATGAAGAAATTGTATAATCATGACTACAGGCTACTTTATGCAAAGTTTCTAGGCTAAATGTCTTAAAGTGAATTAAAGTGAAGCAGCCAATTTCCACACAGTAGTTACTTTATTTAAGTTATCACATTTATTTACTAAACTGATTTTATTACTTTTAATCCATTTTAGATTGATGGGAGCAAAATGGTTCATTTTTTACCAATTTACATGATTACAGGTCAGTTTATTTAATTTGCACTTTTGAATGGTTTGTAGCCAACAATCAAAGAGAGATGGAAGGAAGTAAAACAACAAGAAAACCAAACGTTTACTTTTAGCTTTACGTTCAATGTTTGGAGAATATTTCTTCTTTCCACCATTTTGTCCACTGCTATAGAAACTCTTAAAGCCTCTTAAAAGTCCTTCTCTCTACTCTTAACAAATTTTACCTTAGGAGCTGTTTTTAGGAGTAAGATGTTTTGTGAATCATTTTTATCTTTACTAAGAATTAGTCCTAAATTTAAGGGGAAATTCTAAGAAAATGCCCCAATTCTAAGATTTTTCTTAGAATTTCATCACTAGGAGCAACTTTTAGGCTTAAGAAACTTTGTGAATACGGGCCCAGGAGTCTCAATAAGAGATTCAGGATAACATGGAAATGGGCAGGGCTAATTACAGTACCTGCAGCAGCCACTAGAGGGATATTTATGGCATATGGGAGACACCCTTATCCAGATCGACTTACATTTTAATCTCTTTATACATCTGACTTGGTGGCGCTGGGTTTTGAATCTGGGACCTTATGATCAGTAGTCCAACGCCCAAACCACTCAGCTACCTCCCTCTACATTTCAGCTTGTCTTTCAGTCTCACCTCCTGTCTCTGTCTCTCTCTGTAGGTGAGCGTGTCTAACACTCCGCTCTGCTTCACCTCCCCAAGTTGTTGCCACAGTGTGACCTCTCCGCGCATCACACACTCGCTCACACTCCTCCGGTGGGGTGCGGGGCTTGCATGCTGCACTGGCTCTGTACACACACACACACACACACACACACACACACACACACACACACACACACACACACACACATCACCATTCCCACTTCACTGTTACTTATCAATTTGAAGAGGTAAATAATAGAAATCACTAAGTGCTAATGGTAGCGATTGCATGTTGTCACCTCCTCCAGCGTGATCGTTACTGTCGTCTCCATCACAGATCATCTGCTCCTGATCACCACTGAGAGAGAGAGAGAGAGAGAGAGAGAGAGACTGTATCTGGGGCAGTGCTGTGTATTGTGTTATGTACTTGTTTTGTTGTGTAGATGTGGAGTGTCTGTGTACTTGTGTGTTTGTGTTGTGTAGTTGTGCAGTCTTACTCTGTGTCTTCTTTCGTCTCTGTGTTTCTGTCTTGTTTCTGCTCCTCTACAAAACATCCACGTAATGTCAGATTAATAAACGAATATAACGAAGCTCTCTCTCTTGTTTCTGCGTCTCAGTGTAATTTAATCAGCTTTACTGGTCAGTGTGTCTTTGTGTGAGGCACACACCTGGGCATGTGTAGCTTGTGGTTAAGATGTCCCCTGAGCAGAAGGTCATGGGTTCAACAGAATGTACAGGAATGTGTATTTGCCAGGTTGTTAATAATAATGCATGTTGTGTAGAGCCCCGGTGTAGTTGTGTAGGGCCCCTGTGTAGTTGCATAGAGTCCCAGTGTAGTTGTGTAGAGCCCCTGTGTAGTTGTGTAGAGCCCCTGTGTAGTTGTGTAGAGCCCCTGTGTAGTTGTGCAGAGCCCCGGTGTAGTTGTGTAGGGCCCCTGTGTAGTTGCATAGAGTCCCCGTGTAGTTGTGCAGAGACCCAGTGTAGTTGTGTAGAGCCCCTGTGTAGTTGTGCAGGGCCCCGGTGTAGTTGTGTAGAGCCCCTGTGTAGTTGTGTAGAGCCCCTGTGTAGTTGTGTAGAGCCCCGGTGTAGTTGTGTAGGGCCCCTGTGTAGTTGTGTAGAACCCCGGTGTAGTTGTGTAGGGCCCCAGTGTAGTTGTGTAGAGCCCCTGTGTAGTTGTGTAGAACTCCTGTGTTTTTTTGTAAGTCCCCCGGTGTAGTTCTGCCAAATGCCTAAATGTAGTTGTGTAAAGCACAGTGTGGTTGTGTAGGGCCCCTGTGTAGTTGTGTAGAGCCCCGGTGTAGTTGTGTAGAGCCCCTGTGTAGTTGTGTAGGGCCCCTGTGTAGTTGTGTAGGGCCCCTGTGTAGTTGTGTAGAGCCCCTATGTAGTTGTGTAGAGCCCCGGTGTAGTTGTGTAGGGCCCCTATGTAGTTGTGTAGAGCCCCTGTGTAGTTGTGTAGAGCCCCTGTGTAGTTGTGTAGAGCCCCGGTGTAGTTGTGTAGAACCCTGGTGTAGTTGTGTAGGCCCCCAGTGTAGTTGTGTAGGGCCCCTGTGTAGTTGTGTAGAACTCCTGTGTTTACAGTCGCTCTGTATAAGAGTATCTTCCAAATGCCTAAATGTAGTTGTGTAAAGCACAGTGTGGTTGTGTAGGGCCCCTGTGTAGTTGTGTGGAGCTTTGTGTAGTTGTGCAGATTCCCTGTGTAGTAGTGTAGAGTTCTTGTGTAGTTGTGCAGAGTCCCTGTGTACTTGTCTTTACCTCTCTTTGGTTTCCGTAGAGGTGGCACTCCACTTTCTTTTTCACAGCTGCTGTGAGTTCTGATTGGTGGGCGGCCTCCTTTTGGTGAGATTACGTAGGCTAGAACAGGCTGCGTGCTGCGCCTTTCTTTTGGGCGGCCCTGCAGGGTGGAGGGTGGTCGTGGAGGGGGTGTTGGCTTAGTGGTTGGGCTTGGAGAGCCGGGATCAGATGGTTGGACCTGTAGATATACAGGTTCCTCAGGAGGTGGTGATGAGAAGAACACCTCCATGCTCTCATATATACCTTCATCTGCCGTCTCCTTCCGCGGGCTGTGATGGAGCCGGAAACTCCGGCAGCTGTAGCACTCGGGCATTGTGGGAGATTTCACAGGAGCAAGTTCAGTACTCCTCCTTCGTTTCCAGCCCGTGTCCTCAACATGTGTTCTTTGCTCTGTGTCATCCACAGGAACCCACACCAGCTTCATGCCTGGCCGGGGGAGGTGGCAGAGGCAGTGGCAGTGTTTCTCCTCTGTGTGGCGTGGGGGCGCTGTGGAGGACTTCTTACTCTGCTCAGCTTTAACGCCATCATCTGTTTCGCTGCCATCTGGCTCTAAACACAAACAACAAATAATACTGCCTGCCAATCTGCTGGTCAAGAGGGATGTTAAGATGTAAGCACTTAGGATCCACACTAATGTTCTATATTTCAATTCAATTCAATAGAATTTTGTTTGTATAGAGCTTTTAACAATTGTCATTGTTGCAAAGCAGCTTTACACAATCAAAATCACGGAAGTTGTATGAAATGTGAATGTGTATGAATCAAAATGATCAGATCGTTCCTGATGGCCTGAGGCCTTAGCCTTCGGAATAAAATGTTTACTTTGTTTTAAAGTGGAAATTTTACACTTTAATTTGCAACAAAACTACATTTAGACACTATGCCAATCTTCAAGTTCAGTGAGGGAGCTGTTTAAATCTACATTATGTGTAAGTGTATTGCTCATCACCTTCCCTCTGCATAGTGCACTGCAGTAACGATACCTTATGACGAGTATAAGTTAGCAGTACAGGTTAGCAGTACGAGTTAGGAATAGTTAGTACTTTTTTTTGAGACAAAAAAAAAAGACACCTTCAGTTCAAGAACAGGTATCTCAGTATCAGTTCCTTTACTCTTCATGGAGTGACATCAGATTAGCACAGCTGCTCTCCCTGAGAACAGAGTGAAGTTCCTCTTCTCTTCTCTTAAATGCATCAACAGCAGTGTTGTTTTTGAATCAGTTCATATTCACACCCAGGACTTGATTATGAAACTGATCACATGACCCTGATCCTGCTGCGACAACCTAACAGTTTACAATAAAGTTATCACTAACTTTTTCCAGCTAGGCTGGTAAGATAATTGCTAAAGTCCGCTGTTGTTGCTGTGCTGTAATTTCAGTCCAAAATACAGCATGAAGGTTTGATGGTCAGAATCGTCGGACAGCACCAGAAGCCACACAGTTGTGCCTTAATGAAAGTCGTAATGTGGGAAATGACTTTATCACCTGGCAACAGTAGGAGTTACAGGCAGAGGGTCACAATATGAGTTAGACATCAGTAGGACTTAGATGTAGTTGTAATTAGTACATTCTGGCAGTAGGGGGCTAGGAGTTAGTTTAACATGGTAACAGTATAAGTTAATAGTATGAATTAGCTGTACAAGGTCAAAAGTTTATAGGGTGAGGAGTAGGAGGAGTTAAACTTTGCTTAGTGAGTCAACTAATGAATATTAATCAACACTGTGATCTGCTTCTTAAATATTGATGACTAATGGATGAGGAATGCAGTTTATGCACTGTATGTTTAGTTTGAAGTGTAATTGTACGTATTATGTATAGTAAAACAGTGTGTGTGAGGTTTAACCTCAGTACCTGATCGTCCCACATCCATCTGCCGCTCTGTTCTCTGCTCTCTCCTCTGTCTCTCCACTGTCTCCCTGTTCTCCTGGGATGAGTGAGCATGGCCTTTCTGCTGAAGGGCTGCTGTCCTGGTTAAGAACATGTGTGTCCCCTGTTTGTGTTGTCTGGCTGCTGCTGCTGGTGTGTGTGTAGTGTTCTGTGTGTGTGGCTTTGGTTTAGGAGGAAGGTTTGGTTTCTGAGTGAGGCGAGGTCTCAGAGCCGCCATCCGTGTGTCACAAGCTAAACCTTGTTTCTTAGTGTGTGTGTGTGTGTGTGTGTGCTTATGAAGTTCAGACGCGAGAGAAAAAACACACACAAACAAAAGTCAGGGGATTTTCAAACCTGAACAGCTTCACATCACTTCCCTAAAATGGCCGGAGTGAAAAACATGGTTTACACGCAACTTTAAACTGCAGGTCAGACTAGACTGTGTTCCATCTGTAAAGGTCTCTCTCCCTCTCTCTCTCCCTCTCTCTCTCTCTCTCTCTCTATCTATCTTTCTATCTGTATGTGAGAGTAAGTGATTAAGGAGAGAACATTTGAATTTGTCATTAAACTCTTTATCCTGTTTATAGCTGCTCTTATTTCTTGAAGCCACAAAGTTCCTGCTTGTTATTAAGAGATTTAACAAAACAAGTGCAAAAATTTGAATATTGTGGAGAAATTTTTAGTATTCATCGAAATAAAAAAGGATTGAAATATTTGACTTTATGTGTAATGAATATAGAACATATTCACTTGAATCCAAAAATTAGAATATACAAAAATAGAACATTTTCATGATATTCAAAGTTATATGAGATGCACTTTTAAAGTAACAACGAGCAAATTCTCACTGAACTGAACAGTCGAACCTGCACCTATTGTGACATCACCTGCTCTACCACTACTACAATGGGTGCAGTTTAAAAACTAGTTATCAGATTTTTTGCACAAACTTTAAATTAAAATGTTTTTGGGCCAGGTAAATTATTATAGTCACTTCACTGGATCACCCTTAGCTTAGTAACGGTGCACATTATTAAAGAGCGCCAGCAATTTTTAGAAATCTCGTACTAAAGTCTTCTCCAGCACGTCCCAAAGACTCTACCTGGGGTTAATGTCTGGACTGGATGTGTGAAAATGATTCCACATGCTCCCTAAACCACTCTTTCACACTGGCTTTTCCAAGACGGTGCAGGTGAGTTTGGCTGCTGTCACAATTGCTCATTCCTTTTTTTCCTCTTTTTTTAAAAAACTCACTTTCAGTAACCGGTTAATTGTTCACCATTAAGTACATTTGGTACGATAGAGATACTTTTATTTCTATTGGTTTACAATTCAAAGTTTTTAATTCCGGATCTAAGCTGTTCGAGTGAGATCCTGAGGGTGAACAAAGGACGCGAGCTGAAGCGGTGGCCCCAGGGGAAACGAGTCTGCGTCAGGAACAGGCTGAGAGACTGTGCACACCGCACACCTCTGCCTAGCATCCTGCTCGCCAAAGTCCAGGACAGAAATTGGCAAAGTCAAGGGGAGGCGGCATTTGTTTAATTGTGAACAACAGCAGGTGCAACAGCGCGAGCATTGCAACAGCCTCGCACACACTCCTGCACAGCCAACCTTAAACTATTAACCATTAAATGTCTTCCTTTTTACCATCCTCTGGAGATTACATCAGTCATAATAAGTACCGTTTATATTCCACCTTCCAAGCGGATACAGACACTGCCTTATGCGAGATGCATGAGGCATTCATACAGCACCAGACACAACACATCACAGCACATCACCTGCCCCACCAGGGATGAAAAGACACTGGACCATTGTTAACTAAAACCAAAGATGGTTACAAGGCACAATCTCAGAAGGCAGTGAAGGACGCAAAGACGTGAGGAAACTAGGAAATTAGTGTCAGAGCTCCAACAGAGTGACTCTAGGAGACAAAATACGGTATGACAAATGTGGACCTATCTCTGGCAGACGAGCTGAACACCTTTTATGTCCACTTCGAGGCTGCAGCCAAAAACTCATATAGCGCTAACAAAGCTAACTATGCTGACAATGCTAGTGCCATTAACAGCTGCAGACAGGAAGACAATGCCAACACCAGAAACGCGTTTATCAGCTCCAAGCATGAGATGAGGATGATGTTCAGGAGAGTGAACACCAGGAAAGCAGCAGGACCAGACAGCATCCCAGGTCCTGAGACCCTGCACAGACCAGCTAGAGCCTGTGTTCACAGTAATATTCAACCTCTCCATTCCTATTCGGGAAACATGCTTTAAAAAGTCCATCATTGCTCCTGTCCCAAAGAAACCCCATTTTGCTTCCCTCTAGGACTACTGCCCTGCATCAGTAGTGATTAAGTGTTTTGAGTGGCTGGTCAGAGGCTTCATCATCTCTTCATTATCTAACACACTGGATCCACTGCAGTTTGCATACCGCCCGACCCACTCTACAGACGTTGCCATCTCTCACCTCCTTCATACATCTCTCACTTACCTGGACACTACTGTAGGAAGGGGACTTATGTTAAAATGCTCTTTGTTGATTACAGTTCAGCATTTAACACTATAATTATCTTCTCACTTATCAACAAGCTGGAGGACTTAGGACTAGGGCCCATCTCTGGGTCAATGGATCTCAACTTCCTACCTGGCAGACCGCAGGCAGTAAGGATGGTCAGACTTTTCTCAGCCTCCCTCACCCTCAGCACTGGAGCCCCCCATGGTTGTGATCTGAGCCCCCTGCTTTACTCATTGTACACGTATGACTGCATAGCTCCTACCAACTCCACCATCATCAAGTTTGCTGACAACATCGTCGTGGTAGGCCTGTTCTCTGATAATAATGAGACAGCCTACCTGGAGGAGATTAGGAATTTGGAGAACTTAGAGAAAAATTTGTCGTGCTGCCTCCTACAGACAAATGTGGTTTCCTGACACAAACTTCAGACAGATTTTACACTGGGCTTTGGCTTGTTCAATGTGTAAAGTTACGAAACTGAACAATTTCCATGCGACTGAACGACTTTCCATATGCGCCTCTGACGGAAACAAGCTCTTTGGTTTCATCAGCGCGCGCTGCCATGTTGCATCTCGTATTTCCCACGTGTGAGTCACAGAGGGGGCGTCGCAGAACTACAGAAGCTCGTGGTGCCGCACACAAAATTAAACCGTAAAGTCGATTTTTATTTTTCAACATCGACATAAACCATAAATTCGAATTAATCGATAGTAACGATTAATCGCGCAGCTCTAGGAACAACCTCCTCCTTACTGTCAGCAAGACAAAGTAGCTGATAGTGGACTTCAGTACAAAGCAGGAGAGGAACTACCAGACCATGTGATCAACGAGAGCCCAGTGGAGAGAGAGGACAGCTTCAAATACCTCGGTGTTCACATCAGGTATCAGCAGTCGTATAAGCATTTCACTTCATATCATACTGTGGGGCGTGTGCAGTGGACACTATGCATGATGGGAGCATCGCTTCATGCGCTTCCCTTCTTACCCTGACACGCCCATCGCTCTGGAATAGGCTCAATCTGAGCTCATCAGATCACATGATCTTTTTCCATCGCTCAAAAGTCCAGACTTTATGCTAACTAACAAACTGAAGCCCTTTTCTGATAAGTCTCAATCCTGTGAGTTCTCGTGTGTTGTTTTCACTATGAGATCTAGCTCTGGTTTCTACTGGACATTTTTTTTTTCATGTGACTTCACCTAGCATTTAAATGATCTCCCATCACAATAATTCGGGATTCTTTTCTTCTGTGGAGTTGAGAGGTTATCCTTCAAGGGTTTAATAATTTCTCTGTCTGTTCTTAACCCAATTCTAGTCACTCATTGTCTATACCGCGGCTCCTGGAGCCTATCCCAGGAGACTTGGGGCACGAGGTGGGGTACAGCCTGGATGGGGCGGCAATTCATTGCATGGTACACACACATACACACGCCAGTTACCCTAATCTGTAGGTCTTTGGACTGTTGGAGGAAACAGGAAGGACATGCAAACTACACACGCAGACCCAGTGGCAGGAATCAAACCCGGACCCTGGAGGTGCGAGGCCACAGTGCTAACAATTACACTGCCAATTCCAGTCACTTTAGTTGTATTTACTTAGTTGTGGTCTTTGCTTGATTCAGAACAATATCATGACTCTTCTGAAACACAGTAAGATCTTTTCCACCACCGCTGGACATGGCTCCTACATGGCTATGTAAGAAACGAGAAGATCCTCACTGCATCAGAGTTAAATAGAATGCTATCAGCCGAAACACATTAAATGCTGCAGTATTTATCCAATCAAAGCCAAAGTATTTACATCTATTAAATCTAATTAAATATTAAGTATTTAAATATTTAAAACATGACTTTTTTGGCCAGGCAGTGTATTTCAAAAGAGTGTCCCAAACTGTATTTACAAAGTTCTCACTGCTGTAGGAAGAGTTCTCTGTCTTCTGTTCATGGGGAAAGAACCAACGTCACAGAAATATGGAGAAATCCATATTACTAATGATTCACAAATAAAAGAATTTTGGTTTATAATTCACTTATTAAAAAGATTTACCAATAAACAATTAAATAATAAATGATTGCATGGCAAGAAATTTACTGATAAATAATTCATGCTAATGATTCAGTAATAAAAGATTCAGTAATAAATGACTCATGGAGATTTTGACTCTTTCTGATGAAGAACTTTGAGAGCGTTGCGTAAAAACAGTTAAACAGCTAACAAACCAAAGAGAATTCAACTTTGAGCTGTGTGTTCTGTCCATGCCAAACACACACACACACACACACACACACACACACACACACACACACACACACACACACACACACACACACACAATATTAGAAATAAGAAAGACCGTTTACAAAGTTACCTCTATTCGATTTTGCTGCTCCTGTTATGATTATGAATCCT